>VMDO01006922.1:76526-95759 GCA_007922755.1 Pedetes capensis | reverse complement strand
TTTTTTTTTTATTAGAAATTTTTAATGTACATCATAGTGTGATTCATTTTGACATGCTTTTCGTTGTGACAATTTTCATATATGCAATTTGATAAGCATTATACATATAGGTTACCCCTTACCCTCCTCTATGTTTCCCCCCTCCCCCCTTCCTATCTAAGTTTCCCATCCAAGTCTTCTCTATCTTTTACTATATTGTTACGAGGATTGATTGAGATAATTCAAGCAGAGACTAAACATTGTGATACTGGCATGTTATTATATTTATATTCCACTCTCACAAAATCCAGCTGGCTCCACCAGAATCTTAATTTCCTATATTTATTTCTCAAAATCCTCCTCAATTTGCCTAGATGTCAAAGACCTGGGCTTTTTGGCTGGGGCATATGAAAACACTCCTCTGATGGTGGAGAGACAGGATGGCAAGGGAAATGAGAGCCCCAGTGGTAAAGAGAGCACCCTGCAATTATTTGAGGTAGCTACTCATATCCTGGCAGCACTGAATTTCTTGAAGAGAATTCTGTGAGTCACAGAGAGTCACTGTGCTACTGAATCATGACCAATGGCTTGCCAATCACAAGAATGGGTCTCTGTCTTTGTTCAATACAAGTTTTTACCTGCTCTATTGTTCTTCCGACTTGAGCTTGTCTTTGGTTCTTTTATCTGGAAAAATCTCTGACAAGAGCAGTTATTAAGCTGCTCCTTCAGTTGGCATAAATTTAGTTCCCTTAGACTTGACATATTTTGCTGTAATTGTTTCTTTGTGAGGCAGTACCCAATGGTATTTTTACATTTGCACTTCAGTCATTTTCAAGTCTTCCTTGGGTTACCTTTCATCACCTCCTTTTACTAAAGGTATAGATGTTAGAATACAAAAGGGCTCAAGTAGGTATTGGTGAATTAAACCATTGCTTTTGGGGGAGGAATTTCCTCTGCAGTCTTGTGGTTAATAGTGGATTTCCCATCTACCCTTCTTTCCATCTGCTGTGATGTTGTAAAATAATATTGAATTTTATTTTTGGTTCTCCCTCAAGTTCCCCTGTTAGCTATTCATATATCCTTTTCCAAACTTCTTTTTCTTATATGCTAAGTGGGAATTACAAACACTCATCCAATTATTTTTATCTCTCTGGACTCATGCATTACCTTCTTCTTCAACTTCCTGCATACAATACATACATATCTGGATAAATATAAATATTGTGCAGCTCTGTCACTTGATAGTTGTGATGCTTTGAGTACAAATGTCACTTACCTCCCCAAATCTTACCTTTTCACCAATAACAGGAAAAATTGCCCTAGGTTATGAGAGAGATTAAATGAAAATGTATGCAGAAGTACTTTCTAAACTGTACAGGATGGTATCAATGTAAAAGGCTATATAGGTAGTTGTGACAATTGCAGTAGCTTTCAATTGGAAGTGATTATAAAGAGCTGATTGATAAATCTCTGTTTTAGTTTGGCTTCTCTCAATGCTCCAGGATACTCATCTAAATGTGAATAAAACAGGAGAACTCATGACCTTCTTTTACAATCAAAGCAAACAGGCATAAGTCTATACCCAGCCAGAAAATGCTTCTAGAGGATCTGGAGAGAAGTGGGCATGACATCCACAGCAGGTAGGAGCATGGGCCTGGTTATCCCTTAGTGCCCCCAGTCAGGCTGGCATCAGTTTCACTCAGAGGGGAGAAGCTGGGGAAGCTATGTCCTGGCCAGTGCTCCCCTGTTGCCTCACTGTAAAAAGCTCTGATTACTCAAATTATCCAGATGTTGGCCCTGAGTCTCTCATTCATTTTGCAGTGGATGGTGGGGAGTGGTGGAGTGGGGTGAGATTTGCTGCTGCAACTCCTATTCCCTTCTGTCTTCCAACCCAGGGAAATTGGGGGGGGGGGGAGGGAGAAGGAAGAAGAAGAAGAAGAGGGAGAATAAGAAGAAGAAGAAGAAGAAGAAGAAGAAGAAGAAGAAGAAGAAGAAGGAAGAGGAGGAGGAGGAGGAGGAGGTGGAGGTGGAGGTAGTATGAGACATCTATAAGATCCACTTGATGTTTCCAGGGCTTGCGTCCCCAAGCATAGAGCCAACTCCAATGTCCCTAACACTGGAAGAACAAATGAATTATCATCATCTTTATTTCATTCATCAAGTTCATTTGAGTTCATTTTCTAGCCTATGGTGTAGAGCCCCATAGTCTGCATAGGATTTCAGGAGGCTGGGGAGGGGGCAAATGGGGGGGAGAGAGAGAGAGAAAGGAAGGAAAGAAGGAAGAGGAGGAAGAAGAAGAGAAGAAGAAAAAGGGGGAGGAGGGGGAGGAGGAGAAGCAGAAACAACAGAGGAGGAGGAAGAGAAGGAGAGAGGAAAAAAGAGGAGAGAGAAAGAAAGAATACATAGAGAATGAGTTGTTCTAAGAAGTGTGCATGGCTAGAGAGGCTTGGTGTCTTAGAAATAAGAATATCTGGAAGATAGGTACCTGGTGATGTAGGCAAGTCTACACTTCAATTGTTAAAAAACTCTAAGATTTTAGATTGTTCCTGTAGCATAACCTAAACTGTCTTGACTGATACAAGCAGGAAATGGCTTCAGAAGGTGTATTCTTATGTTGGAAGAGAAAACATGGAGAAAAAGCCTAATTGGAGTAAAAAGAAATGTAAAACCTCAGTAAGCTGTCTCTTGTTTGTGTTTAAAACTAGAAAACAAAGTCCATTAAGTTTTAAATTGTGCATATGTTTTGGGGGTGGATGGTTTCCAAAGATAGTGACCTCAATGAGTATGGTATTAGTTTACTAGAGCTGCCATAGCAAAGTAACCACAGCTGATATGGACTCTGAGCTCCTGGAATCACCTTTCCATAAGGTCAGAGAACATGCAGTTTATAACAGCTTGAGATTCAAATGGATGAGTGCTAGTTCTCAGAGAAGACTTGCAAAATACATGCGAAGAGAAACAGTCTTCCAGGTGAGTGGAGGAATGTAAGCAAAGCAGAGTCAGAAAGAGAAAAGTGAAGGGGGCTCCTTATTTTTAGCTCCTATATACTCTGTAGTCTATCTACTAGTATACATTACTCCTTCTGTTGAAGGTGGGTTGATGGTGTCTCTCTAAATAATCCAGGAAATAATGAGGCATTCCCAATGTGTCATCAATTTATTTACTGGCTCATTGAGAAAGACATAATGGTTATTCATCAGCCATCTTGTATTTGCAAAATGGTTTGTCATAATTTTCATTTGAGTTCTCTCTAGCAAACTAGCTCAAGGTGATCACTGCAAAGTGCCCAGCTCATGGAGGAAACATTTAAAGATATAAAGACATAAAATTAGACCAGAGCAGCTAAGAGGAAGAGGCAGGATTAAGAATTGGAGGCTTCAGAGACTTGCTCTGTTTTGCCTCTGGGGCTGGCTTTTTCTACAAACAGGCTTCTGGAAAACAGGATGATGAGGGGATTCCATGACAAGCACCACAATTTCTATAACCACTTATTGAAAATGCAAGTCATCAAATTAGAAGAAAGGCAAGCCAGGGAAGCAGGGAGGCCCACACTCTGGGCCAGGGTTTTTGAGCAAGCGTCCTGGACTGTGTTCTGTGTAACACATTTGTATTGACGACCATGAAAGGGTTCAGCGTCTTGAATGAGACAGCTGCTTGTACAGAGGCGTTTTTTATGAGCTGACAAGTTAGCCAGGAACAAAGCATGTTTGTAGGAAGTAAATCGTTGCCAGTTTTAATCCGAGCTTTTCATTCAGCTGTAGGAAAAGACAATTGAGATTTGAATGTTCCGCATGAAGTTTCTTGTTTCAGATTTTGGTCAGAATGTGGCCTGGGATTTAGTTTGGCTTAAATGCTCCATTTTCAAAATGTCACCAAAATCAATGAAAACAAAAGCAATGCTAGTTGTTTTCATTTCCTGCTGATCATAACTTTTCCAGAGGACAGAGTCTGGACAAACAGAGCTGCCTGCATGAAGAATGTTTATGTTTCTGCTTCCAAGACTGAGCTTAAAGAAAGTAGATACATGGTTGGCAGGTTATGATGTGAAAATGACTTAAAGTCAAAGATGAGAATTAAATGGAGATCCTGGAGGAACTTACTGGGGTCCTGAGGAGGTAGGCAAAATTGATTTGAACCACTTGATGACAGTGAAGAATTGTCTCTTTGATCTGGCTTCTTTGGGACAGAAGATGTTTCTCCTAAGAAAAATTTACAGATAATAGAAGTAAATTTCTCTTAAAAACACTAAAAAAAAAAGGGTTGCTTTTGTTGAAAATCATGTTACAATGTGTAGACTTTGTCCTGCCAGAGTGGGACCCATAGCATGCCCTG
This sequence comes from Pedetes capensis, assembly GCA_007922755.1. Lineage (NCBI taxonomy): Eukaryota > Metazoa > Chordata > Mammalia > Rodentia > Pedetidae > Pedetes > Pedetes capensis. The sequence goes on along the minus strand of VMDO01006922.1, from coordinate 91,448 downwards.
TGCCTAATGACTCAAGGGAGCTGTTATCTCCACCACTTCCTGTCTATGGGCACTAGAGATGCCCATCTGGACACCAAATCACTGGGAACCTGCAGAGTAAGTGGATAATGTTTAGGTGCCCTCAGAAATTTATATTTTTATTCTAGTGCATGAATGGAATTCTTTCATTAGCACCTTGTAAATAAAGGTTGTTGTTGTTGTTAGGTGCCATTGAGTGGGTGTCCTACTCATAGTGACCCTACATACAACAGGCGAAACACTGTTGTCATGTTCTGCTATTCATAGGGTTTTCAATGGCAGATTGATTTTTGGGAGTGGGTTGCTGAGTCCTTCTCCCAAGCCTACATCACCTGGTCTTTCTAGGCAGTCTTGCATCCAAGTACTAACTAGGCCTGACCCTGCTTAGCTTCCAAGATCTGATGGGATGGGACACCACAGTGGTATGGGTGCAGGCTGTAAATAAAGGTAGTATCTGAGAAAATCCAAAATCTTCTGTGGAAAAATGATAACTAGATTTAGTAAGTCAACTAAATGAACATTTCAACTAATTATAGGTAGGTTAGCTGGGTTTGACTAGCAATACTTTCTTATAGGAGATTTGTTCTTGGGCTTCAGAGTTGCCTGTCACCTGATATTTTTCATGGTGTCTCTTCATATACATGTAGCATATACATGGGCCTTACAGACTACCTCTCTGTTTACTTAATGTCTAGCAACTGCAGTGTGACTCAACCCAGTACTCAAACTCTAAAATTAGAATTTTGCTGCTTTTAAGACTGTACTCACCAAGTGCTCATTTATCTCTTGTAAAATTCTGCTCAGACTTTGTACATTCTCCTTCAGGGTTCCACCTTCAGGATGAAACTCTTTCCTCCACCTGAGCTTCCTGAACAGATAGTTAATAACCTCAGTGTCTGAGTCATTCTCTGATCATGTGGAGGTCCAATCCATGCAGAATACAGTCTGCCTGTGATCTAACTTGCTGTTATTGTCTTACCACTTTCCTAAGTAGAATGGATGTTATGTCTACCTGCAGTTTCAGGTGGAAAAGTCTAATTTTTGTGGCTAGATGTCAGTAGGAAGACTTTCCTAGGAAAAAAAGTCATCTGCATATAGGGTCTTTTCAGATATTTTACTTTGAAATAATCTTCTTTTGATCCTATGGAGCATATTAAAAAAGGTTATCAATACTTTTGACTTATTTGGAACTATTGCTTTCCCAATTTGTTGTTGTTTGGTGCTGTTGAGTCCAGTCCAACTTATAGTGACCCTAGGCTTCAAAATCATGAAAAATTGTGTTCCAGTTTGGGTGTGCATTCAATATTTTAAAATTTATGGGATTGGGTTTAAAATCCTATATATACATAGCAGGGCTCCAAACTGAACTCCAAACTGATCACTGAACCCATTCTGGTTCAAGCATTTTAAAAAGAATTTCTGAATCAGAACCTGAACTCAGTGAAAAATTGTGTTTGGTTTCTTTCTTTTTTCTTTTTTTTTTTCCTGTGCTTGGGAGTTGAACTGAGGGCCTCAAGCATGTTTTGCAAAGGCTCTACCACTAAATTGTACCTATAGCCCATTTTATCATTTTTTTATCTTGAGACAGGAGCTCCCTAAATTATATGGGTGGCCCCTGGCCTTGAGCTCTTGATCATCCTGCCTCAGCGTCCTGAGTAACTGGGATTAGAGGTGTGTACCACTGTGCCTGGCTCTACATTAGATATTTAAAAATTTAAAAAAAACTGAAAAAAATTATATTTGTTTATCTACACATAGGATTAAAATTTTAAAACCCAACCTGAACCAAACCTCTATATTTTAACATGTTGAACCTGCACCTGAAGCTGAACCCAATGCTATGTGGATTGGAAGCCTTGTTTTTGAAAATTTAAAATTCTATCTCTTTTATTGGCAGACATTATAAATCTATCCTGAGTTATTTTCTGCTTTTTTGGTTGTTTCTTGTATATTTGAATTTCCTGGGTAAGGAGTCCCTAGATAACACAGGTATTATTCTTCATGACTTTAATTAACTTCATTTGGTTGTTTGCTACAGACTTATTAAAATCTTTTTTTTAAATTAATAAATGTTAATGGGGGACAGAGTAGTAAGGCTTTTGATATTTCAATTATGTACCTATTACATTGTTTTTGGTTACACTTACATCAACTTACATAATTTGTGAAACCCTTTGATTAATATGTGGTAAAAATCATTTATAATTATGGGTTATATTTCCATTTTTTCCCATATACTCATGTAGTTGCATCATGTAACTTGAGATTGTCCTCTCCTCCTTTAACCCTCTATAGTATTTACTTTCCCTGTCCCTTCTTCCACAATCTTTTCTCCCCCTGCTAGACCCTTCCCCGTTTTTCTACTTTACTTATATTTTCCCTTGTTAGGTAAGCCTGATTTTTATTTTTTGTTCATCTGCATATTTATAGTTTTTCTTTCTTCCTTTAAGTTAGTTTTAGCTCCCAGATATGAGTGAGAACATATGGTATTTCTCTTTTTGGGCCTGGGTTTGTTTGATGGGATGATATTCTCCAGTTCTATCCATTTTATTGAAAATGAATTTATTTTATTCTTTTTCATTGCTGAGAAATATTCCACTGTGTATATAGACCACAACTTTTTTTTAATCCATTCCTCTGTTTATGGACATCTTGGTTGATTCCATACCCTTGTGAATGTGAAGAATGCTGCATTAAATATGGAAGTGCTGTGTCCTTGTGGTATGATGACTTATCATTCTTTAACTATATTCTCAGAAATAGTAGAGCTAGGTCATATGGCAGTTCTATTCTTAATTTTCTAAAATACCTCCATATTAGCTTCCAAACTGGTTGAACTACTTTACAATCCCACCAGTAGTGCCTTTTTCTCTGCATCTTTGCCAGCATTTGTTATTATTTGTTTTGTTGATCTTGGCCATTCTTACTGGAGTGAGATGAAATCTCAATGTTGTTTTGATTTGCATTTCCCTAATGGCTAGGGTTATTGAGCATTTTTTCATGTATTTCTTGCCCCTTTGAACTTCTTCCTTTGTGAACTGTCTGTTCATTTCCTTTGCCAACTTATGTATTGGGTTATTTGTTGTCTTGGCGTTTGATTTTTTAAGTTCTTTGTGTATTCTTGAAATTAGTTCTCTGTCCAATGTATAGGATGCAAGATTCTCTCCCATTCTTTAAGCTGTCCCTTAACTCTGTTGATGGTTTCCTTTGCTGTACAGAAGCTGTTTAATTTCATGTAATCCCATTTGTTAATTCTTGGTGCCATTTCCTGGGCAATTGGAGTCTTGTTAAGGAAATGCTTTCCTATGCCTATGTTTTGGGGCATGTTTCCTGTTTTCTCTTTTAGTAGTTTTAAGGTTTCCGGTTTTATGTTGAGGTACCTTATCCATTTCAAATTGACTCTCAGGTAAATTGAGATATTTGGGTTTATTTTCAGTTTTCTGCGAATGGATATCCAATTTTCCAAGTACTATTTTGTTGAAGAGGCTATCTTTTCTTCATTGAACATTCTTAGTTCCTTTGTCAAAACTCAGGTGCCTGTAATTGTATGGGTGTATCTCTGCATCTTCGATTCTGTTCTATTGGTCTTTAAACCTGTTTTTGTGCCAGTACTAAGCTGTTTTTGCCACTATAGATCGGTAGTATAGTCTGAAGGCAGGTATAGTGATCCTGCGTGCACTGTTTTTGCAGCTTAAGATTGTTTTGGCTATATGCAGTCTTTTGTCTTTCCATATGAATTTTAGTACTATTTTTCTACTTCTGCAAAGTCTGTGATTAGAATTTTAGTAGGGATTGCATTAAATCTGTAAATTACTTTTGGTAATATAGACACCTTACAATATTGATTCACCCAATCCATGAATAAAGGAGGTCCTTCCATCTTCTTGTATCCTCTATAATTTCCTTCTTTAGTGTTTTGAAATTTCCCGAGATATTCAGGGTCTTTCATTAGATTGATAACTAAATAATTAAGTTTTGGTGGGTTATTTTGAATGAGATTGTCTTAATTTCCTTCTTTTCCTGGTCACTATTAGTGTAAAGAAAGGCTACTGATTTTTGTGTGTTAATTTGTATCCTACTACTTTGCTAAAGGAGCTAATTAGCTTTAAGAGTTTTTTTGGAGGAATTTTTGGGGTCCTTTAGGTAAAGGATCATTGGTCCTCAAATAAGAATAATTTGATCTCTTCGTTGCCTATCTGTTTCCCTTTGATTTCTTTCTCTTGTTTGATCTGGCTAGGAATTTGATCATAATATTTAATAAGAGGGGAGAGTTGACATTCTTATCTTATTCCTGATCTTAGAGTGAATGGTTTCATTTTTTCCCCTTTTAATATGATATAGGCATTAGGTTTGTTATAGAAGGCCTTTATGATGTTAAAGTATTGCCCTGTTATGCCCTCTTCTCCAGGGCTTTTATCATGAAATCATGTTGCATTTTGTCAGACGTCTTCTCAACATCAATTGAGATAATCATGTGATTTCTGTCTGCAAGTCTCTTGATATGTTGTATTACATTGTTTGAGTTTTGTATGTTGAGCCAGCCTTGCATCTGTGGAATGATGCCCACTTGATCATGGTATATGGTCTTTTTTATATGTTGCTGAATTCAATTTGCCAGAATTTTGTTGAAGATTTTTGTGTCAATGTTCATCAGGTAAATTGGTCTATAGTTTCCTTTCTTTGAAGTGTCCTTGCCAAGTTTTTGTATTAGAGTGATACTGGCTTCATGGAATGAGTTTGAAAATGCCCTTTCCTTTTTATACTTTACGAAATAGTTTGAGGAGAGTAAGTATTAATTCTTCTTTGAAGGTTTGATAGAATTCTGCTGTGAATGCATCAGGACCTGGGCTTTTCTTTGTTGTGAGACTTTTATTACTGTTTCTATTTTGGTGACGGTAGTGTGTCTGTTTAAATTGCTTATGTTTGCCAGACTTAGTTATGGTAATTCATACGTGCTAATGAATTTTGTTTTTGAAATTTATTTTTGAACTTCATTTTTGGGGGACTACAATTTCTCAAAGTATTCCTTGATGATCTTCTGGATTTTGTTTTATTGGTATCACTGATTATGATGCCATTTTCATCTCTAAATTTTTTATTTTGCTTTCTTTCTTTCTTTCTTTCTTTCTTTCTTTCTTTCTTTCTTTCTGTGAGACTGGCTGGGGGGCATTTATTTTATTAGTTTTTTTTTTTGAAGAACTAGCTCTTAGTCTGATTAATTCTTTGAATTATCTTTTCGGATTCTAATTGATATCGCTGCCGTTATGTTGATAATTTATCTCAGTTCTCCTTTTACAATTGGCTTTTTGTTGACCTTCTAGTGGCTTATGTGTTTTTAAATTATTTAATTAGGCCTTCTCTAACTTATTGATTATGGTATTCATGGGTATAAACTTCTCTCATATAATTGCCTTTGTTGTATTCTGTAAATCTTGATAAGATATATTTTCATCCTCATTTGATTGCAGAAAAATTTAAATTTCCTCTTAGATTTCTTAAATGACCCATTGTTCATTCAGCACTGTATTATTCAGGCTCCTTGATTTTGTAACATTTCCAAAATTTTTCTTTGTTTTGAGTTTTAGTTTTATTCCATTGTGATCTGATAAGGTAGAGTGGATGATTTGTATATATTTTTGTATTTGTTGAGACTATTTTTATGGACTAAAATGTGACCTATCTTAGAAAAAGTTCTATGTGATGCTGAGAAGAATGTGTGTTCTGCATCTGATGAGTGGAATATTCTGTAAGGTCCAGTTGGTCTATGATGCTATTCAAGTCATTTTCTCTGTTGATTTTTTGCTTTGATAATGTGTCTCTAAAAGTGGGGTATTGAAATCTCCCATAATTATTGCGTCTGGCACAATGTGTTCCTTTATCTTCAATGAAATTGGTCTTATGAAACTAGATACCCCTATATTTGTTGAGTAAATATTAAGTATAGTTATGGGTTCCTGGCTGACTGTTCCTTTTGCTAATATGTAATGTTCTTCTTTGTCTCTTCTGATTAGTTTGAAATTGAAGTCTAAGTTGTCCAAAATTAATATCATAACTCCTTTTTTTGTTTCCCACATGCTTGGTATATTGTTTTCCAGCCTTTAATTTTCAACCTTATGGTCTTTATGGATGAGATGAGTCTCTTGAATGCTGCATATTGAGGGTTTACATTTTTTAATCCAATTGGTCAGTCTATTTCTCTTGAATGGTGAGTTAAGACACTTACATTGCAAGTAATTATTGAGAGGTGCTTATCATTCTACATCAGTTTGGTACTTATTTCTGTTTTTTGAGTTATATCTGACCTATTTTTTAAAAGTTCTCATGTTTATTATTCATTCCTTTGATCTTGTATTTGGGGTTGTATTGTTGTTGTTGTTAGGTGCCATTGAGTCATGTCCAATTCATAGTGACCTTCACTGGGTGTTCAATGGCTGAATTTTTTGGGATTGTCTCAGGAGTGGATTGTCACATCCTTCTCCCATGGGGTTGTGTTGTTGTTGTTGTTGTTGTTAGGTGCCATCAAGTCAGTATCCGACTCATAGCGACCCTGTGTACAACAGGTGAAACACTATTGTCAGTGCTTCTCTGCTGTTCATAGGGTTTTCAATGGCAGATTGATTTGGGGGAATGGGTTGCCAGGTCCATCTCCTAAGCCTATAGCACTTGGTGTTCCCAGGCGATCTCCCATCCAAATACTAACCAGGCCCCACCCTGAATAGCTTCCAAGATCTGACAGGATTGGATGCCACAGGTCTATGGCTGCAGGCTTATGGGGTTGTCTTAGCTCTCCCATATACAGTGTTTCATTAAGGATCCTTTGCAATGATGGTTTGGCGGCTTCAAATCATTTACACAACTCAGTACCATGGAATGTCTTGAACTAACCATCTATTTAAAAAGATAACTTCACTGGGTAATGTAGTCTTGGTTGGCAGTTATTCTTTTTCAGGACTTGAATGATGTCTCTCTAAGCTTTCCTTGACTTTAACATTGTTGTTTAGAAGTCTTCTGTTATTCTGATGGGTTTGCCTTTGTAAGTTAGTTGGTGTTTCTCTCTTGTAGCTTTTAGAATATCTTCTTTTCTCTCTAGATTTGTTGTTGTTGTTAGGTGCCCTAGAGTCGGTATCTGACTCATAGCGACCCTCATAGGGTTTTCAATGGCAGACTGTTTCGGGATTGCCTTGGGAGTGGATTGCCAGGCCCTTCTCCCATTTTTGCGGTGCTGGGAATTGAACTTGGGACCTCAGAGACTGCAGCGCAACACTCTACCAACTGAGCTAAATCCCAGCCCCTCTTTAGATTTAGTATCCTAATTATCATGTTTTGTGGGGAGGATCTGTTCTGATCTACTCTGTTTAGGGTTCTGAATGTTTTAATTGTATAGGTATCCAGCTTTTGCCTTAGATTTGGGAAGTTCTCATCTAAAATCTCTTTGAATAAATTTCCTAATCCTCTCATGTTGTTTTCAGCTCCTTTGTGAACCCCTGAATTTGTTGGTTTTGCTTCTTCAGTTTAGCAAATACCTCTTGAAAGTCTTGCTCAAACTCCTTCATCTTTCCCTCTGTCTTGACATCTGAGTAAATAAGGGCCTGTATCTCTTCCTCACCTTCAGCTATCCTCTCTTTGATTTCATCTAGTCTAGATACTGAAGATTCTACCACAGTGCGGAGTTGATTAATTTTGCCTTGCATCTCAAGAACCTCTGCTTGATTCTTCTTCAGGAACTCAATTTCTTTGGGGAATTTTTCTTTCAAGTTAAATAGCTTTATATCCAGTGAATCAGTTGACCTCATGGTGGTTTCTCTGAGGTCTTTCAACATATTTATAAGCAGTTTTTTAAATTCTCCATAAGGAATCTCCAACAGTCTGGTTATCCTGAAGTTATCCATTGAGGGGCTTTGGTCTATAAGATCTTCCCATCCAGCTTGACCTTTCATGTTTTGTGTTTTTCTGCTGAGGCTTGCTCATTGCTTGGTCTAGGGGCGAGGTCACACCTCCTCTGTGTGTAAAGAGGTTCTTTCTGATGTTCCTGTGAGTTGGGTGATGACAGGTCTCTGACTGTTCTCTCCCCCAACCCACCCCAATGGTTTGCAGCATCAGTGTTCTGTACCTAGCTCCCACTGCAGCCTCTGCATTCAGTGTCGGGTCCAGATCCACTCATGATGGGGAGACAGTCCCCACATGAGGAAGAGTAACTTTAATAAAGGCATTGGAAGGAAAATCCACTGAAAGGGGAGGAGTACTCCTAGCCTCGGAGGGAAAGTCTGCCGAGAGGGGAATAGTACCTCCAAAAAGGTCTCTTCATGGAAAAGGACTTGGAACCCCACCTTTTCTTAAATTTTAATTGGTCACTATTGTAGATTTCTAGAAATATTAATGAAAAATAATCTGGCTCTGTGGGCTATGCTAATTCAGATTGGGAGTTGACAAGCCTCAGGCTTTCTTGAACGGAAATCCCTGAATGACTTCCAACAGTGTAAACTCCTTAAACAAAAGCCTTTGTACCGACAGCTCTACAGTAAGCGAAAGCACCCATTCTTCATAACAACAGACTCAATGGGATGACACACAGGTAGCAGTTAACTGCCCTAAATTACTGCATAAAGATTAAGAATAGTCAATTGTTACAGGAAATGCAGATGCTCAGGTTTATTTCTTTAAAATAATCACATTTTGTTTCTGAGTTCCTCTTCCACTTTGATTGATTACCACCTGCCACTCATGTGACAATTGATCAGCTGATTCCATCAATGCAACCAACTTCCTTGTCTTATTCTGACCTTTCATAAGATTTAATGAATTGTAATTCTATATAAAAAGGCTAGATAATCTGGAAATAAATGGAACAAGATCACACTGCTTCCGAGCTGCTGTGTTTGTTACCCACTGCTCATCCGCCTTCGGGGAACCCTGGATTCTATCTAGGCTGCAGCTGATCTGTGGCAATTCAGGACTGCCCCCTCAATTTCTCCCCTTCCTTTGTTCCCAGCCTTTAATTGCACTATAGCCTAAATTGTGTGTTTTAGGCTCCCCTGACCCATGACACTACTTCTTCATGTCACAAGCACTTCCAGGCCCCAAAAGCACTTTATGCTGAACAAGCTTTTTTAGACTTGAGGATCCAGCAGTGCCAGCTGCTCTTCTCTGTCCCCCAAACTCACTACCTTTCAGTTTCTTTCCCAGGCTCATAGTTCAAGTGGCTCCAGAGGCCAGGGCAGTGACTGTCTCTCCTTGATTAAAAAAATAAGTCCCCAAATCTGGGTCCCTGCAGTGGGACTGTGTCATCTGGTCTCTCCTCCTGCAGAACACCACTTACTTTTTCCCCCACAGTACCTCTAGTTACCTAGTGACCTCCCAGAGGGGTCCACCTTGCCTCCTGCTAGCTGTGTGCCATCAAGGAGGACCCTTCTGTGCCTCTCTTCAGCCATGCACCATTGCCAGGGGCTCCACCATGCCTCTTGCCCACCTTGTGCAGTCAGGGTGACTTATTAAAATCTAAGGTCTTAACTCTAAGGGTATAATAGGCTGAGTAATTGCCCACAAAGATATCAAACCCTAATCCCAGTAACCTTTAAATGATCCTTTACATGAAAAGGGGTCTTTGCAAATGTGACTAACTTAAAGATTTTCAGATGCAGCATTGTCCTCGATGTTCTGGCAGGTCTCTAAAAGCAATTACTATTGTCCTTATAAGAAAGAGGCAGAGGAAGACATGAACAAGCAGAAGAGGAGAAGGCAAAATAACCATGGAGGTCAAGACTGATGATGGGGTCTAAAAGCCAAGGAAAACTGACAGCTACCAGAAGCCAGAAGAGCTAAGAAATGGATTTTCCCTTAGAGATTCCCCAGAGAGTTTGTTCCTGTCAATTCCTTGATTTTGACTTAGTGGTATTGATTTAGATTTCTATTCTCCATGATTAAAAGAGAATACACTCCTATTGTTTCAAGTCACCAAATTTGTGAGTTTGTTACAATAGCAATAAGAAACTAATACAAAGGGTGAACAAACAACTCTTAAGTTGGATTTGAAAAGTGGTCACCTACAATCATTCTTGAAATACAAAGTTCTGTTTTAGACCACATGTAAGGCAGAGAAGAAATAAAGGGCATGTTGCTTTCCTTCATGGTCTTCATGTCCTATCTAGAGAGACAAAATTGGCATTCATGAGACAAGAACAGGTGATAAAAGGCAGGATATCATTAAGTGCTGCACTACTTTTACAAGCTTCTAAAAGTTGACAAGGTGCAGAGAAGAGATTGATAAACCAATCAGTAATATGTATGAAATGTTTATTGGAAAAGGAGGGTTAGGGGTGCTTTTCAAGCAGAGAGCAGAAAAGTGGGTTTCCCTGCAGAAGATAATATGGGTGATGGTAGCAGTAGAACCAAATGGGGTATATACTATGAGAGCAGGGACCATGATGATGTCACCACTCGATAGTGAATCCAGTTCACCCACGATATTGATCCACATCTGATTTTGTCTCCCTTTAAAACTGCTGAAAGTGTGCAGATTAGATTTGAGAATACACAGTATGTGATGAAGAAACTAATGGTGTCTTTGTAGGATAACACCCTTTGAGGGCAGCTGGCTTCTATGAGTGAAGGACATCCTTTCAGTATAATAGAGAATGTTTGGGCCTGTAGGGTGGAACACTTGAGAAATGTGTTATAGTACCAACATATTTGAGAGGAATTGTTTCTTTAGAGGGTTTGGAATGACATTTAAGATCCATACCTTCTTGACACTCTTCCTTCCTTCCTCCCTTCCTTCTACCCTCCGTCTCAGTCCAGTCTTCTATGGTGCTTAGTTAGAAAATATATAAAACTAATTTGACAGTCTATTCACTCAAAATGAATTTACCTTAGTTTCACTTGGACAGTGGAGGTGTGGATGACTTTAGGATCAGCCTGTGTCCCACAGGTCATATCTCCTGAAGTCTAGAGACCAACTTCATTCTCTTGCTTTCCCTCTTTCCATTGAGCCCACCTGAACTTTTAAGAGCTTTTAAGAGCTTTACCAGGACAATTGGATAAATTCTGGCTTTTATTTTGTGCATTGAAGATATTAAACATATTCCAAATGATGAGAAACTTCAGGATTTGAAATGCCAAATGTAAGTTCCATTGCTTGAGAGTGCTAACTTCTCAGTGACTCAGGAGAGTGCTAGCTGCTTTATCCATGGTGATAGTCTCTCTGGACGCATTGCCAGCACAGGAACCCTTATTTCAATAATGAAATTTCCCTGCAGGACAGTGGGGTCTATTTTACTTGTAGGATTGTCAACCCCCTACAGGAACTGCCTCTTTACAAAAGAAGGTAATGGCAGCATCTTTCATAAAACTATTCCTTCTTGTTCTTCAGTTAAGCACTGATCTTAAAGATTTTTCTCTCCTTGATTATAATTTATGAAGAGTGTACTAAACATAACAAACCTTTATTATTTGAATTTACACACTTTTCATGCAACATCAGATCTCCCTCTTTTTCTGTTGATCATTAGGATATCTTCCTTTTGGTGGAAGAGAAAAAAATCCCCTCCATTCTTTATAGTCCTAAAACAAAGAGAAAAACCTTTTCCTCGATTCTGCTTTTTGTAAAATTTCTCTTCTAATTTTCTTGTTCTTTCATTGCCAGACTTAATGAAGACATTGAATTCAGGAGGTCTCAGGCAAGCACCAAACTGGATTATGTCTGCAAATCTGTTTTTGTTGGCTCATATTATGTTTGGATTTTTCCCCCAAGTTGTTGTTGTTAGGTGCTGTCAAGTCAGTGTCCAACTCATAGCGACCCTGTGTACAATAGGTGAAACAGTATTGTCAATGCTTCTCTTCTATTCATAGGGTTTTCAATGGCTAATTGTTTTTTAGGAGTGGGTTGCCAGGTCCTTCTCCCAAGCCTACAGACCTGGTGTTCCCAGGTGGTCTCCCATCCAAATACTAATCAGGCCCGACCCTGCTTAACTTCCGAGATCTGATGGAATTTGATGCCACAGTGTTATGGCTGTAGGTGTTTCTCCTCACCCCCATAGTATTTAAAAATTACAGGAATTGCATGCATATCTGGAGTTTTCTTTCTCTTGCACACTGGGAACTGACAACACTGGTTGCATTCTCACATAACAATGATCTCTTGGAGCTGAGTTTCTGCTTCCACCTTGACACGGGGCATGCTGCTCTAGAAACCACAGACCCCACCATTCTCTGTCCTCTCCAACTCTGAGGTGAAAGGTCAGTTGTAATTTATCATTGCCTTATATTCTTTCTTTCCTTAGATAAAGAAATTTATATTTTTTTCCTGTACCAATGCTGTTTCAAATGTGTGAAACAAAAGATAGTCCCAGAGTGCTGCATGACCTATACTCAGCCTGTCTTATCCCTGTCTATTATTGGTTACCCCTTTCCATTGGAGTTTGCAACATTGACATGAATTATACTTTCTTAGTCCTCACCATTCTTCAACTCCTTGCTTTTGTGCTTTTTCCTTTTCATCTGCCCTCACCTCCCTTAATGATCATTTCCCATTTAATGGATCCAGTGGCTTTTGCCAGTTCTCCTTCTCAAAGCATTTTCTGCCCACATTTCCTCTCCCTATTTCCTTTCCTCTTAAAATGCTTTTCTTCATGGCTCCTTGTATATCACCTGGTATTTTCTTATGCTGCTTCTTCTTCCACTCTGTAGTGTTTCTCAGCATTATATGCAAGGCACTTCTGTCTTTATGTCCTCAGTATGGGCAGTTTTCTTCATGTCATGGTTTTGATGATTTCCCCTATGTGCATGACTCAATTTCATTTTTCTTCCTGACTTCTCTCCTGAGTCCCCATCTGATTGACCATCAACATTGGGGGTCCTGCCAGCCTCCTAGTCTTTTCTCTCATGTTCCTGCCATATTTATTTAATTGCCTCTTTCTCACATCACTGTTCTTTCCGGTGCTCAGGAGCATGGCATTACGTCATGTCTCATCAGTGTCCATCTTTGTTCCTTTGGTTTCCCATGATCACTATTAGGCTTAGGCCCTGTTGCTTCTTTTTCTCTTCCACCCCATCTATTGGTTTCATTCTTTCAATATATCTCTTTCCTAATCTCTGTGCTGCTTGCTGAATTAATCTACCCTAAAATGTATTCATTGATTCATTTATTAATTCATTCAATAAGCACTCAGTGCCCATGAAATACATCCTTTCTTTCTCAATTAAAACGCTCTCAGTTTCTCTTCACTGGGAACAGAACTACAGGGAGATTCCTTGAAGCCCTTTACTATCCAGCCCCAGCCTATCTTTCTGCTTTCAACTTCCATGACTCACTGATGTAAATCTTGGCATTTTGTCAGCTGGGTCCCTGTCTGTAAGCTTAGCACACAGGAGGCTGAGGCAGGAGGATTGTAGGTCAGCCACTGCATAGCAAGATTCTGTCTCAAAATAAACAAACAAACAAACTTTCCATGACACCTTAGGCAAACTTTCCATGACACCTTAGGCAAACTTTCCATGCCTGCTTTAGCATGAAGCTCCAGAGTCTGCTTTGATTGGATCTCAGCTCTACCTTGTGCTGGCTGGGTGACCTTAGGCAAATCATTTAGTTCTGAGGCCCAGTTTCTTTATCTGATTGTCCCGTAGGGTTATTTGAAGATGAAAAAGAAAATACATCATGCAGCACAATGCCTGGTATGTAGTAAGAGCTTGATAAATGTTATTAACACTATCCAGTCAATCCACAGATTGCCCTGTGTTCCCATTATTTCTTTGTCCTGGAATGACTGCCTCTGTCTGGCTCCTTCACATGTTTAAATCTTTCACTGTTTAAGGTCTAGGTCAGACTGTGTGGCCTTCTGTGAAGATTTCTCTGATCTCCTGGGCAGAAATCCTGTCTTCTTGCATCCTTAGTACAGACATTAACACTTTATAATTTGCAAGATTATATTTATGTACAAGTCTCATCTAACCTATACCATAGTAAGCTCTGATTCCTGGGATCTTAATCGTGTCTTCACCACACATCGCAGCATACCTTATGCAAAGTAGATACTCAGTAACTATTTGTTGAATGACTAAACATTTATCAGAGTGTATTTCCTCATAGTTCTTTATTTTTATCCATTTAAGAATAATGAAGAAGTATTAATCATTTGAGAAGTGTAGCATATTTTCAGTAATGTTTCCCTTTACTCTTATGCTATCCAAACATAGGTATCTTTTGAGGAACTGATAAGTCTATTGATTTATTCAGAATTTATACCCCAACTTCTTTCTAAAGAGTTTGAAAGAGCATACAAAATTAAACCCAATGTGAAATGGGTCAATTATGGCTAAAAAGAGAACAGAGACTCAAAGAAATAGGGAGCAGATGTTACCAGGCACCTGGGATGAGCTAATTACTATACTTGGTAACTGAATTTGGCTCTGCATTTCTTGGCAGCTAAAACTGAAAGGAAACACATTGAGTTATTCATTCAGCAAACATTTGTTGAGTATCTTTGGTAAATGGGGCACTGTGCTAACACTGGGGATTCTAAAGTGAGTAAGCCTTGATCCCTGGCTCCAGCACATCACTTAGCTATGAGCTAAGAGGTGGGGAGGGAAGTAAAAGAGGTGGTAGAAACACAAGGAAAGGCCACCAACTGTTTGTAAGGGAGAGAGTTGGAGAAAACTCACGGAAGAGAGTATGCTTTCACTGGAACATTCAGTGGTGAAGGTACCTTCCTGGTGTAAGGAACAGCATTATACTGGATGAGGAGGCCTCAGAGGACATGTATTGTGAGTGAATCATAAAATGAGGCAGTGGTAGGAAGTGAGGTGGGAGAGGTTGGTAGGAGTTAGAATATGCTGGGCCTCATATACCATGTGAAGGAGTTTGGATGTTGTTCTCTTGGCTAGTGTTTCCCAACATGGCTACATCTAGGAACC
>VMDO01006922.1:6526-71526 GCA_007922755.1 Pedetes capensis | reverse complement strand
TTCTAGTATTCTACTCTTTGAAATCATTGACTACAAATTGTGAACCAGAAAACATAGTGTGAAAATCATTAGTATTCATGAACTTACCAAGTACTGGGTTCTTTGCTAAGCCCATGATCATATTCTAATTTAACAGTGGCCATTATCATTCTTACTCACCATTTTACAGTTGGGGAAACTAAGTACTAGAGAATCACATAAGTTACCTAAAATCTAGAGGCCTAGACAATGCAAAGCTAGGTGTTGAACCTCCCCATGTTTTTTATCCTCATGGTACACTGTCGCCCTGTGTGAGTTGGAAAAATAGGCAAGGCAACAAAGAGACAAGATGGAAACCAATGGGTCAATGATGAGGCGCTTCCCTTTCTTCTCCTTGCATGTGATTGTTGGAATTTCTATATGTGTAATGACTTGGGGCACTGCCCTAAACCATTTTGGTTCCCATGTTAATCATTTGGAAAAGCTCCATTGTTATATGATAGAAGGGGGCACTTTGGCAGGGAGTACGCTTGATGTGAGGGAATGTTCCTTTCTGGAAGAAAGCAAAAGATTCACACTGTTAATATATATCTCTGGGGTTTAAATCACATGTACGGATTTGCCATCTTAAGTCCACTTAGTTCACATTTCTGAAACCTCTCATTATGTTGGTCTTGTGTTTCCTGGTCATATGAATTTTGAGACAGTGATCCCTTTCTGTGAAGAATGACCTCATTCTCCTCATGGAAAAATTACTTTGGCATTTGAGCAAATAAGAATTAACTTGAAACCCAAGCCATTTCTCTGATTGTGGTAATCTTCTCCACCCAGCAGCGCTTTAGTGCTTTGCTGTGGACACTGAGTTATATTTTTTTCTCTAGGTTCAGGTTTTCCTTAAGAATATACTATAAATATTGTTTAAATAAACCCCTCCCTATCAACCACAGGATGAAAAACTTTGTTATGCTGTGAAAAGAGACTAGATATTTAGTTGACCTTGAGGTTTGTGGAGAGAAGCTCTTTACTATTAGCTAAATTTTCAACTGGGATTTGAGTCTCAAGAGGCTTTTTTTTTTTAAATTAAAGAAAGCTTGTGGATATATTCAGATGCTGCCACTGTTGGATCCAGGCAAGAAGGGTATTATGGCTCCCAAAGGTTGCTGCCAGGCTCTTTGTGTATTTGTTGATAATTTGACTTTGATCAGTTGTTCTCCCATCTGGCATTGCTGGGCCAACCACTCTGGCGCCGGGCATGGTGAGGGTAGAAGGCTCCTTAAGAGCCTGTAGGGAGGAGCAATGGGATTTCCTTGGTTGCAAGATCTTTAGCACTGTGGGCCGTGTTACATAAAGCCTGCTTGCAGCCCTGAGGCAACCAGGTGATACCAGAACACTATGTGAATTAGAAAAGAGAAAACTGAGCTCACAAGGTGAGGCTGATCCCTCCATTAAATCAGATTTGAGTGAAGCTAGACTACAGTGATATATATTAAGTGGGTATTTTAAATTTAGCTTTTCTGTGGACACCGGCTAGCACAGGCAGCTGTATAAATTGGTGGAATGTATCATTGCACATGTCTCATATCCACAGTTCAGAGCACTGCTGTGATTACAGCACAGGCCAGTTAGATCAACAGAGCTGGCCAGGTCACTGCGCCACATGCACTATCTGTGGAATTTGTAGTTTACCTTCGTGCTCTCTGCCCTTCTGTCAAGATGTTAAGATGTCTGTCAAGATTCTTCACCTCAATTCTCTTGACATCTTGGGTCAAGAATATCTTTGTTGTAGGGAAGCAGACTTGTGCATTATACATAGATGTTTAGCAGCATCCCTGGCCTCTACCCACAGTTGCTCATAACATCCCCATTATGATGACCAAAAATGTCTTCAGACCACGCTGCATGTCCTTTGGGAAGCAAAATTGCCCTCCTCCCCACTCAAGAACCATTGCACGTTATTCCCACTGAAGAAAGGTGCACATGAGTTTGTGCACATTTATGTGTACATACACACATGCATAAACATACTGCTATGGTCTGAGTGCCTGCAGCAGTAGCACTGTGGCATCTGATCCCATCAGATCTCGGAAGCTAAGCAGGGTTTGGCCTGGTTAGTACTTGGATGGGAGACTGCCTGGTACACCAGGTGCTGTAGTCTTGGGAAAAGGGCCCAGCAACCCATTCACCCTCTGCCCCGGCCCCCACAAAAAAATAATCAGCTATTGAAAACCGTATGGCTAGCAAAGAAGCAGTAGCAATAGTATTTCGCCTGTTGGACATAGGGTCATTATGAGTTGGATGCTGACTTGACGGTACCTAACAACAACAACAACAACAACAACAACAACAACAACAACATGGTCTGAGTGTTTTTGCCTTCCCGAGGTCACATCTTGAACCCTAACCACCAATGTGATGGTATTAGGAGGTAACGTTTTTGGGGAGGTAATTTTGGAAGGACTCTATTCTCACATATTGAGTTAGAGCCCTTATTAGAAATAAAGTCCTGAGAGGGCTTATTCAGCCTTCTTCCAGGTGAGGACATGGTGAGAAGGTGCCACCTGTTAACCAGGAAATGATTCCTCATCAGATTTTGGACTTCTGAGAATGTGAGAAATAAATTTTTATTACTTATATGCCACCCAGTTTATAGATTTTGTTTTAGCAGCCCTATGAAACTAAGATACATATCCTTTTTCTAAGACATGAACTAACAGCAATCTTTAACACATGAGTTTTACATAAGTGGAATAGTAACTCTTAATTCTTATTTAATAAAGTTATGCTGCCTCCCTTCCATTTGTAAAGCTGATTCATCTCAAAGGGTGGGGCACACTAGGAATGGTCTATGGCAGATCGTAATTGGAGCTGAAGGGAGGTTGTTAAGCCAGACCTGTAAGGCTGCCTTCTGTTGAGTGAGGTGATTCGTGGAATGAAATCTGAGACAACACTGTAAACACTTGGTTCAACCAAAATGTCCCTATGGGCACTTAGGAGAATTGTTGCTAAATCTTTTGAAGACCTGGGGATAAATACAGTGGATTGACCCATTTCATTTTATTTACTGTTCCTTCCAGTGAAATCCATATTTGTCTTGAATTCATGGGGAAGTGAGAGCAACAAAAAGAGCTCCAAAGGGATACTTAAGAGCTAAGTGAAGGAGGACACATTTATAACTGGGAGAAGCTCATCGAGATCATAGAGCCATAAGATGGGAAAAGACATTAGGATTCCCTTGCCTGTGTCCTTACATTATACTGCCACAGATCCCATCAGGGTGCGAGGACTGTGTATTGACAAATCAGTGGCTAGTTTTGCTCCTGTTATTTAGCAGCCCTTGTCACTGCTGGTCACGTCTCCTTGCAATGGTCTTGTCTAAGGCTTCCTTATTATCAGACTCTACCACGATGACTTTTCCATCTATCTCTGTTGCAGGCACTTCTTTGTAAGGCTGCAAAGAGTAGAATTTTCCAGGGTTCTGTTTCTTTTCTTTGTTCTCTCCTTAGCTGGTCTTACCAGGTCCCCATGACTCTCAGATGTTTGTATTCTTATAGCCCAGAACTCATCCTTAAGCCAGACTTATGTATTCAATTGTATTATGAACATGTACCCTGGGATGTCTAACAGACACCTCAAATTTAATGTGGTCAAAAGTGGAGTGATTCTGCTCCACTCCCCAGTCCTCATCTCTCATGGTGGTCAATAGTCCAACTGATTATGCTGCCCATCTGCAGTCAATGTCTTTTCATAGCATCAGGAGTGATCTTGTGAACATTGTACCAAGCCCTGTTCTGGGCCCATCCTCCAATGGCTTCTTATTAGATCAAGAATAAAGTCCAAACCCTTCACCTTGCCCACAAGACTTACAGTATCCCTGGCTCCCTCTTTGACCTTTTCACCTCTGCATTTCCCCTCATTCCTGCTCTGCCAGCCATCCTTGGACTTCTCTCTGCTTATTAAGTAGACATTAGGCTCACACCTATCTCAGGGCTATTTCTTTCTCCTTGCCATGATCTTCCCCAGCCCTTCACATTGTCACCACCTCTCAACACTCAGGCCTTAATAAAGTGCTCCTTCTGTCATGACACCCTATTTATCTTGCTCATAGTGCTTATCAATATCATAGACTATCTTAATTTTCTTATATACTTTCTCTCCATCTCTTCACTAAAAGAAGGGGAGTTCCCAGAGAAGGTCTGATTTCACAGTACCTAGCAAATAATAGATGTTTAATAAATACACACATATTACTAAGCTGACATTTCCAAAACACAGTGATACTTAGCTACATTCTGACCTCAGGCTTGGCTGGCTAAAGAGAAATAGCAAAGGGAATTTGACTGGTTCAGAAAATGTTCATTCACATCTTTCAATGGTATAGATTGGTTGGTTTGAACTCCTAGGTGAATTTTAGCAAACTTGCCTTTGACCTTTGAGGGAATATTATTGTTTTTATGTGCCATCAAGTCAGGCTCGACCCATAGAGACCCTATGTACAACAGAAGGAGATATTCCCTGACACTTTGCCATGGCTGGCACTATGTCAGTGCTTCTCTGCTACTCATAGGGTATTCAGTGGCTGACTGATTCGGGATTGTTTTAGGTTGGGCTGCCAGCTTCTTCTTCCATTTTATGTGGTGCTGGGGATAGAACCCAGGGCCTCAGAGAACACAGTAGCACTCTGCCAACTGAACTAAAACCCAGCCATACCCAATTTTGGCTGATACATTGAATAGAATCTTTAGTCATCTGTGTATCATGTTCTAGGATTTCCCTTCTAGTTATTTCCCGTTAGTTTATATGTAAGAGTAAATAAATCTTCACTGGACTAGATTTCCAGAAACACCTTCTTTTCCCCATTTGAAAATAGAAAAACAAGGAAGCCAAACATTGTTCTATTTCTTACTCATCATATTTCTGTCAAGGGACAGGAAATTCACTCCATGCCCTAGGAAGGAAGATTTGGGGAGGCATATTCCAGGTTCTCTTTGCCTTCCTCACTCCGGTTCATTGGAGCAAGACCTCACTCCTTAATGAGTTTGATTAATGCACATTCTCAGCTAAACTGCACGTCTCTCTCATTCCTACCTGTCTGCTCACTAAAAAGGTACATTCTCATCTGCTCTCTGCCTCAAGACCAGCTGTCCGCTTTGGGCAATGACTGTCAATGTTGAATAATGCCAGTGATTTGGGGATAAGGCTGCATGATGGGCTGGCATATAAGGAAACTCATTGAGACTACAGAGCCAAGATACACCCTTGATCTCACTTCTATCAGTAATAGATGTGTCATGATCTCAACTAGGTTCAGGTTTGTGTTTGACTGTTGGTTCTGAGCTTAGGTGAGGCAGAATGTTGTTATTTATGGCCTCCCTAAAGCACCAAGTAAAAGGACTGACTTAGTTTCATCAACTCCAGTGTGAAAGATGCCAATAGGTTTTAATGCAACAAATATTTAAAGTTTCTGTGAATCGTGACAGCCAGAACTTTTAGCCATAAGTTTAAGCTACTAGATATTTTGTCTAATGACAATGGACATCCCATGAAAGTAGCAGAGGATTGGCAAAAAGATCATGGGTCTCAAAATCAATAAGATATGTCACTATTTCTCAGCTTAACCCCTTACACAAAGTTTTGGGTAAGTGAGATAATGGCGTGAAGTGCTTAGTGTCTGGCACAGAGCAGGTGCTCAAAAGAAGGTAGCTCCCATTGACCTTCCCCATGCCACATGCCTCTCTATTAGTCAGAGTGTTAAAACCCCTCCTGTCTACCTATTGTAGGCATTACCATTTGTATTATTCTTTAGACATATTAAACACATTCACATATACAGTTCAATCTGTTAATCACTAAATGAGCATATGAGGTATGTGCCTGGGTTGGGGTGATCCTATCTCACAGATGAGCACAGGTAGTTCAGATGGCTGAATGATTTGCCCAACGTCAGTACAGTCAAGTTTTAAACTCAACTTGGACTCTAAATCCAGCACTCTTCCCACTAATCCTTGCCTACTAAGCCCTGTATCATTCTGTTTGAGAAGCATGTCTGGTCCAGGAAGCAGAGATTTTCTTTTGAGGCATGACCCTTCCTGTGATAAAGAGGAAAACCTGTTTTACAACCTAAGAAGACCAGCCTAATCCAAAAAGTGAAAGAAATATGACACATCTGAATACAAGATCAAAAAGAGGGGAGGGATGTCTGTTCATGAAAGTTCAGTCACAAGGTGCAGTGGCACACACCTGTAATCCCAGTGAATCAGGAAGCAGAGACAAGAGGGTCGCAGGTTTGAGGCCAGAAGCAGCCTGTGTGACTGAGCAAGGCCCTGTGTCAAAATAAAAAATATAAAAAATGGGCTGGGGCTGCAGCTCAGTGGTAGAGCACTTGCAAAACATGCATCAGGCCCTGGGTTCAACCTCCAAGTACCGGAAAAAGAAAAAAGTTTGCAGTTCTCTGTTTCTTCATTGCTGGACCTCCGTGCTCCTGACCTGTAACTCAGAAGTGTAAATGCAGCTGTTCACAGACTTTTGCTGTTTACTGATTTCTATCTCAGAAAGCAAAACTTTCTATTTCCTTGTCTTTCCATCTCCCTTCTCCCCAACACCAGCCTAAATCCCAAGCCTGGCTGCCCTGACATTCACATCACTCTCCTCCAACTCTAAAAAACTATCCTTGAAGTCCCTTTCAGGGATCCATTTTTAAATTCTTTTATCAATGAGACCAAGAACCCAAAGGGATACCCAGCTGCCTCGTGACAATGCTACCTGACCTCTTCCTCTTCTTCGTCTTTTTTAAAAAAAATGTTTATGGCTGGTGATATTAGAAACTTTCTAATTTCCTGTCCAGAAGCACTGTTATTCTACCCAGAGTCCTTCTGGTAGGTATGTCTAAGGTAGTTAATCTTAGTGTGACTATTTTTCTTAACCTTTGTGATCTAGTTGACTTTTATTAAATTCTTTTTCACATGGATGTTTACATTTTTAATTGCAATGTGAAAAGACTTGGAAGGCACAAGGAATGCTAACTCAAGAGGGTCATTTATAAAGATAGCTTATTCTTTAAAAGCAACCTTAGTCTGCAGACTGTCTTCTGAGAACAATCCATTTCTGAACATTTTGAAGCTACCCTAGGCCTTTGTGAAATGAAGCTTCTTGTTAATCAAATTTATGTTTTATTATTCCATTTCTTTCCACTGTCTCACATTGCCTCAGTAAAGCAGAGGCGCAGGCATTGGAGGTGTATTCATAAGCTGTAGAAGACATTGCAAGGATGCTTGCTGATTCCATGTTATTCAGTAGCTAAGGAAGAATGGGAGGCCAGGGTTTAGCTCAGTTGGTAGAGTGCTGCTTTGTGGTTTCTGAGAACCTGGGTTTGATCCCCAGCACTGCAAAATGGGGGAAGGATGTGGCAGTCTACTCTGAAACAATCCCGAAATAATTAGCCTTTGGAAATCCTATGAGGGTCGCTTAATGGCACCCAATAACAACAACAACAAAGAAAGATAGAATGACAAATGCAGGTTATTCCTGAGACAAGCAAAGACTGGCATTTCTTTGTTATGTCTTTTCTGGGAATGGGGATTCAGAAAAGTCAATGGGTAAAATGCACTCAACTCAGTGTTTTATCTTACTTCCTCTCTGATAACAATTCACATCTCCAAAGTCTAGTATAGAGAGCAAGGCTCAACTGGAATTTAGAAAATCTACAGAATGAGTTGGTATGCCAACTACAGCACATTTCTCCTCTTGAGAGAGAAAATGCTGGGCTGCCAGTGGCAGTAGTGTTTAATATTAGTGGGGCCAAAACATAGAACATGTGAGGAACAAAATCAAAACTCTGTGACTTAATGGTACATTGTATTGTATGGTTTAACCCTCTGTCTGGCTTCTACTTTGAATATATCATTCTTCTTTACTTACTGAACTTATCTGTGGATATTTTTGATGTAAAATGTGGAAAAAGTTGATGTGTATACATGAATGGGCTTATGAAATATAAGTTTTCCCTAAGAGCAAGGCTACTTTTTAATCACTACATATTCTGTTAATGATAAATGTGATTTTTAAACTGAAATATGTATTTTACTTTTATTTGTATAATTTTTGGTTTTGTTAGCAAAACTAAAATTACTGGCCAGGTGCAGCAGCACATGCTTGTAATCCCAGCAATTTGGGAGGTGAAGAAGGGACGATCATGAATTCAAGGCTAGAGACAGCCAGCATAACTTGGCAAGACTTTGACTTAGAAAAGAACAAAAATCAACAAACAAAAACCTAAAAAGGGCTTGGGGGTGTCTCCCTGTGGTAAAGCACTTGCAGTGTATGTGTAAGGCCTTGGGCTCAACTCCCAAATACCACAAAACAAACAAACAAAAACAGCATCAAAAAACCCACTGCAAGGCACAAAATTTGATTTGCAAGCAAACTAAATATTCTGGCAGTTATTATGTAAAATGTCAGCTATCAGAATTAGTAAGAAAATACTTGTCCTAACATTTTATTTTATGGCATGTTGCATTGTTTACATTGCCCATCAGTGAGGTTGTAATACATATATCATTAGGTGTGAGGTTTAATGTTTTGTTTTTATTATTCTTACTGTTAGTGTCAATGACATTTAAGACATTCATTCAATTTTTAAAGAATAACCATTGCTTTTCCTAATTCAAAGATATTTCACTATATGCTCCAAAGATGCTGAAAATAAATTATGTGACAGTCTAAAGACAGTGAAAATAGATATCAGCATAAATGTTTTACAAATTGGGGAAAAGATTTTTTTTGGATTAAAATATTTGAATTTGAAATAGATTTGTTTTAGAATTTAGCTCAATTTTTACACATTGAAAAATTATCTTATAAGTTCATTGCCTGAGGGCCTCAGAAAGACTATTTCATTTAAAATCTCTCCAGGTAGCAGAAACAAGAAATGTAGGCAAAATGATTCACTTATATGTAAGATAGGCATATTTGGAGAGGCAAAATATGCATTACTATTAAAAATTCAAACTTTGGATCTGGAATTTGAAAAGCTTTGATTCAATTTCAGCATAACTTTTTATTAACTGAAACCAGACAAGTTCTCTATAAGCTTTAGTTCCTTCTTTAAAAATAGGAAATAATAAAATTTTCTCATATTATTGTTAGAAGAATAACTAAGATGTTTAACAGATAGATTAATAATAGTGAACATGTAATGAATGATAGCTCTTATTGATATTATTTGGATGAGATGTTCTAATGTAGTAGGTATGATAAACTCTTTTTGATATTATTTTTGATGAGAAATTTTAAGTATACTAAGGAGCAACAAAACTTATGAGTCAAGTAAAAGTTTACTAAATGTTCTAAAGAAAGACTTTTATCTTTTTACTAAGAAACACCTTGCTTGTAACATTTATGGAATTCTTTAGAGCCAGGTTTATAATCATAAGAATCTATATAGAGTGTTTTCCATGATATAATACAGGAAAAGTTATCAGACTTTCGTGTAACTTTATTTATGGAGACAATTAAAATTAAGGGCTGAAGGTTTAGTAAGGTTAACTCTATTTCTGTTTTTTCTCCCTTAAAATGGTGTTTGGTGCTTAAAAGAATCCAGAGGCAAGATGAGTAATAGTAAAACTATCACATTAATTATTTTTTGAATGTTAAATCTACCTTGCTTTCCTTGGATACACTTTAATGGGTTGTGATGCATTGCTCTTTTTATATATTGTTGGATTTATTTTTAAAATTGTATTGAGAATATTAACACCTATGTTTAGAGGCATATTGGAATATAATTTTTATTTTTTGTAATATCTTTGGTTTTGGTATTATATTTCTGGCCTCATAGAACAAATTGAGACACAATCTTTTCTTTTTAATTTTCTGAAAGTTTTTGTATAGAATGGAACCTACAACATATTAGAAATAATAAGTGATTTTAACAAGACTATAGGAGTCAGGTTCACTATACAAAAATTAATTATATTTCTATGCATAATGTTGACATTGTTTGTGTTTCTTGAAATGTACCATGAAACTATCAGGGCCTAGAATTTTCTTTGTGGGAATGTTTTGCAGTACAAATTAAATTTCTTTAGTAGATGCATGACTACATATTATTTCTTTAAATAAGTGAGCTTTGGTAGTTTGTTTTCAAGGAATTTCTCCATTTCACATAAGCTATCAAAATTATTGATGTGAGATTCTTCATAACATTATCTTAAATCTTTCATGAATTTGTGCAACTTATAACAATATCACTTATTTTATTCCTGAGATTGGTAATTTATGTCTCCTCTCTTTTTCTTTCTTTTTTTCCTTTTTAATCAGTCTGTCTAGATAAATATATTTTATTTATTGTTCTCAAGAGTCAATATTTGATATGATTTTTCCCTACTGTGTTTGTTTTCTATTTTACCAATTCTTCTCTGATCTCTGTTTTCTCTCTTCTACTTTGGGAGTAATTTGTACTTTTAAAAGCTAATTTATTAAAGTAGAAATAAGTTCATCAATTTGAGATCTATTCTAATATATGTAATCAGTGCTGTAAGTTTTCCCCTAAGTAATGCTTTAATGGAATCCTACAAATTTTGATATATTTTATTTGCATTTTTATTCAGTTCACAATATTTTATAATGTCTTTTTCAGTTATTTCTTTGATCCAAAGATTGTAGAGAGTAGTAGAAAAGGGAGGAAATGGTTAGGGCTATCAGATTAATTTTAGATAAAAGAAAGGACTGCATTTCTGGGATGGATGGGGAATAGGTAAGGAAAGATGCCTATGGTTGTATGAATGGAGGTGGGAGAGGGACTAAAGTTGAAGGAATACCTATTTGATCCTTCTGTTTTCTTGGTAAAGATAGAGTAAGGATATCTACTGTGAGTGAGGGATAGGTAAATTGAGTGTGGTCAGAATTTGAAGTAGCATTTGTGGGACAATTGTAAGAAAGAGCCATGGGTACACAGAACAATCATAGAAATAATACCTAGGAATGAGCATTATGTGTTTGTTGAAGCATATTGTGCAATTTTTCTACTGTCTTTTCTAGGTACTGGAGTAAGTGTAGGATCAGAGGGAAAAGACAGATTTAGGAATGAATTTAGGAATTTAGGAATGGTGTACTCATTTGGAGGAAGCACAATGGAATAATAAAATTGAAATTATTGATAAGGGAATGATTGAAGAGAGAGTTTAGGCTGATGGGGAAATGAAGACAGAAACATACTAACTGGTAAGAGTAGATACACAGAGCAAGGGTCAAGGGACTAGCATTTTTTTTATGAAGTTGGAGTACAGGTTTAAAGGTATTAACTGAAAGGGAACAGGAAGTTTTAAGTAGGGTGTGTGGTCAGTATGTGGGATATTGGGCATGAAGTTTTCATCAGTGAAGCAGTTCTGTGGGATGACCAATTCCAGGGTGTGGCTGTGCATGTAAGTGACGGAATTGGAGCAAAATTGGTTTTTGGAATGAGGAGGTCAAGGAACTGTGGGGTAAGGCCTTTTATGGAGTATGCACATACACTCTGAAATCACCCGGGATGATGCTGTGACTAGGTGTGGAGAAGAAAGTGTGAATCACTGCTGTTTCATGTTTGGGGATCAATATGAGGAAGTTGGTTGATAACAATGAGAGAAAGGTATTTAGGATTGTATCAGAAGGCACAAGTTAGGCAGAGTGGAGTTTGTTAGATAAGGGAAGAATAATTTAATAGGTTACTAGAAAGCTCATGCCTGCAGCTGTAGCCCTGTGGCATCCGATCCCGTCAGATCTCAGAAGCTAAGCAGGGTCGGGCCTGGTTAGTACCTGGATGGGAGACCGCCTGGGAACACCAGAAGCTGTAGGCTTGGGAGAAGGACCTGGCAACCCACTCCCAAAAATCAATCTGCCATTGAAAGCCCTATGAACAGCAGAGAAGCACTGACAATAGTGTTTCCCCTGTTGTACAGAGGGTCGCTATGAGTTGGATGTCTACTTGACGGCACCTAACAACAACATAACAACAAGAAAGCTCATAGAAAACTGTCTTACCTCTAAGCCCCATGTCAAGTAGGCTTAGGAGACCATAAGCTGCCCTCTCTAGGGCAGCAGGGCAGAAGAATACCCAGCAGGATGTCCTGGGGTGAGCACAGTGAAGAGTGGGGGAAGATTTACTTCTGGAGTTTGAAAATGCACAAAACTTTGATAATCCAGAAATGGAGTTCTGAAAGAGACAACAGAAAAGCTTGGAAATGAAGGAAATGAAATTAGGCACGAGGACATTTGCTTCTCCCTGATCTAAATATTAGTTTAGAGTTAGTGGTTAAGGTCAGGATAGATGACTGCAGGGGCCTATCTATGGGACAGTGATTGAAGGTGACAAGGATATGAGGTACGGTAGAACTCACAGGCCTCAAGTTTCCAAAAGGAATTTTGGAATGAGGTTGCTTTAGTATTGACTTTAACATTACAAAGGGTACAAGAAGCCTGATAACCCTAGCAGTCTGTGAACTTGCCTACTTGAGACCTCTTTTGACTCAGAGGAGTGTAGCACATTCCATTCCAAATATTAATGTGTAAACCACTTTTCCTTTCTGATGACTAAGTTGTCTTCAAAGATTGTCTCATGAGGCGTCTCATGAGTTCCTAAGCTTCCCATAAAGGTAAAGGCAGTTCACTTGCCCTATGCCAAGGCTGGTGCAGAAAACACGGATCTAGGGAAAATGGATACCACAGGGCTCCCATTAAATGCTTGTGCCAATAGCGCAATGGTTGCACCTGTTTTTAATCCCTTTAGCTGTCTCCTTATCAAGCCATCTGCCAAAAGTACCTTTGGATGAGAATGTATGTGGAGGAGTTTTACTCCTTCCTTCCCTGGTATATATAATCAGAGAATGCTTTTTCTTCATTGATGAGTCGTTTTTCTCCAAATTGGGTTCACTGTTGTCCAAGAGGAGTAAAGATTTCAAATTGGACATACATGGTCCTCATTTATTCTGACGCATGTGAAAATAAAAAGATGCCTTAGTCATCCCAGGGCTGTTTACCTGGTGGGAGGACCATAGGCCAATGTCTGTGTCTCTGTCTCCTCTTTAGTCGTTGTTGTTAGGTGCCATTGAATTGGTATCTGACTCATAGTGACCCTACATACAACAGGGGAAACACTATGTCAATGCTTCTCTGCTGTTCATAGGCTTTCAATGGCAAATTGATTTTTGGGAGTGGGTTGCTGAGTCCTTCCCCCAAGCCCACAGCACCTGGTATTCCCAGGCAATCTGCCATCCAAGTACTAACTAGGCCTGACCCTGCTTAGCTTCTGAGATCTGACAGGATCAGAAGCCACAGGGCTATGGCTGCAGGCTTCTTCTTCACTGTGACACAATTAATAATACAGGACTCACTTTGCAGGGTTGATACAACTTCTAAAGCTAAGGTATACGAAGCTCTTAGCTCAGAGGTTGGCATGCAATGGATTTTAATAAGTAGTGGCTATTGCCAGGTGTGGTGGTGCATGCCTGTAATCCCAGTGACTCAGGAGGCGGAGGCAGGAGGATCACAAGTTTGAGACCAGAGGCAATCTGTGTAACTTAGCGAAACCCTGTCTCAAAAAGTAAAAAAATGGGCTTGGGGTGCAGTTCAGTGGTACAGCACTTGCAAAGCATTCAAGCATATCCTTGTCACCTTCAATCACTGTCCCATAGATAGGCCCCTGCAGTCATCTATCCCACAGTACCATCAACCCACAGTACCACACACACACACACACACACACACACACACACACACACACACAAAGAATGGTGGTTATTTTTACTAGGAAGATCATGCCAGAGTCATACTAGAGCTTAGCATAAACACATTTTATCTTCACAATAATTTTGTGAAATGGTTATTATCATGACATTTTTCAGATGAGTAAATTGAAGTTCAGTGCAATTCCATAGATTGTCAAATCCTAGTAAATTGCAGAAATGAGATTGATTTTCCCAGTACTTTCTAATAGGTGGTCCCATGCACACTATTTGGGCTGGGGTTTAACTCAGTTGGTAGAGTGCTTCTCTATGTGCTCTGAGTCCCTGGGTTTGATCCTCAGCACCACAAAAATGAGAGAAGGACCTGGAAGCTCACTCCTGAAACAATCAGCCATTGAAAACCCTATCAATAGTAGAAAAGTACTGACATAGTGCCAGGAATGGCACAATGCCAGGGAATGTTTCATTCTGTTGTTCATAGTGTTGCTGTGAGTTGGACCTGACTCCAAGGCATCTAACAACAACAACATGCACACTATCTAGAATTTAAAGAAGTTGGGTGCCATGGCTGAGGCAGGAGGATGAAGAATTCGAGTCAGAGGCAGCTTGAGCAGTTTAGACTCTGTCTCAAAATAAAAAAAATAAAAAATAAAAACGGGCCTAGGGATTGCAGCTTAGTGGTGGAGTATCCTGGTTCAATCCCCTAGAACTACGAAAAAATGTAAGAGAAGAAAATTTCAAAATTTTCCATTATATCCATGGTTTGTGGCAATCCCTACAATCAAGTAATCAAGTAATTTTCTTGGGTCAGTCTCAAGTCTCTCATGCAGAATTGTACTCGCTTTTTGTCTTACATAGTTTTCAGGGGAACAAAGAGATATGCCTAGGAATTGGTAATTTTTTTTTTGAGTAAAAATCATACTTAGAGCAGTTGGTTGGTTATTCTTACAGAGCTCAGCAATTAGGCTCTAATTAGATAATCAAAGCTAAGCTAAGGGAAACAACAGTTGATTTGTACTGTCAAGAGGGAACACTAAAAATCAGAAATATCATACAATCACACTTTTCCTCATCCAAGCACATCAAAATTCATTTAGTTAGCAGTGAGCAGAGGCTCCCCACTGAGTTCCTTAATTATAACACTGGGTGCTCTATAAAAACATGAGAGGAATGCCATTTCTGGCAATTCATAAATCATGTGATTTCACTTCCCCTCTTGGGTGGACATTTTATTGCAGACCAGTGCTGGATTTTTACTGGACATGCAAACTCCCCCCATTCATTTAATCACTGATGCACGACAAGTTCCCTGTTGCCTGGAGATGATGTTTCAGGATCAAAAGTCCTCTAGTAGTTCACTTTTTTTCCCATCCTAAGTCTATGTCTCCTGTGTGGAGACTTAGCTCTGAGTTGGTTCCCCTGAGTTTCAGAGGGGAACTTGGAGATCATGGAGTTCTATTTCTTTCTGATATAAATGGAAAATCCATGGCCTCAAGTGGTTGCCATGACCTTTATAATATTTCATGGCCAGATAATAAAAAGGTTAACCCAGGAAAGATTAAGACTGGAGGCTATACTTTGATGAGGAAAATCCATGTCATAGGATCAGGCAGAGTTTTGTAATAGAAATACAGCAATTTGGGAAGCAGGGAGAAAGGAGAGAATTACTTAATTGCATTAATATCTGCCTTGTGGTTGGCTAATCAAAAAAATTTGTGTACTAGGAGGATGTCTGGTATGTAAGGTGTGCCAAGTAAGTGAAAGATTTTATAAATCTATCTTTGAATTTTATATCACTTTGTTTCAAATAAAAGAGAACACTTGCTCTGTTGTCTTCATATTCCCAGCTGAACTCACTGCCCTATACTAACCACCTTAGCCTGAACCATTTCAGAACTCATCTGGATTGTGGTCAGGATCAACCCTAGACAATATAGGCTATTGCTACAGATGTGGTAAATGCCAGTAAGCCTTGCCCTCCTGCTCATGTGTCGCTCCTTCCTGCACCCTTCCCCTGACCCATACCTACCATACTTCATGCCATGCTGCCGTGTGTGAGAGATTGATACAACTGCCTTCTTTCTCAAGGTCCTCAGAGCATTCCTGTCCTCTGCCCCCACTCAGCATTCCAGGCCATCTCACCCCTAGCAATCTTTGGCTGAAGCCATAACCCTGATCCAGGTTGAGCCAGTCTTTTCTTGTCCCAGAGGGATCCACCTGGAATGCTTGTTGATCAGCTCAAGCCAATTCGATTAATCCCTCAAGTGCCCACATGTTTTTCTGCATCTCTTCCAGGCCCAAGCAGAAACTAGGTGCCTGGAAACTGCGTGCTCCTGGGATGTGGAATTTCATGATGACACTTACACATAAACCCCATAATAAGTTACTCTGTTTTTAAAATGAGTCAGGTTCCTTTCTGTTTGGGTCATCCATGTATCTAGGGTTTCCCTCTTATGATCTAGAGGTTGATATACAGGGAGAATCTAGTCAGATACTTTCAGATGAACTGGCTGAGTCTAATCTCTGCTCTGTTCCTGTCTTCTTTAGTCCTAGACACGTTGTATAGATTGGCACTGATGTTAATTTTCAGGCATATTTGAGAAATAGCAACATGGATCAGCTTTCTTAACTTCCATATCCACTTTAGCTCTGAGGCTGAGTCATTTGTATATCAAGCTTAGGGTTGCTTATCACTGCTGGAGACTCTTTCTTCACCATGCCAAGATTATGGAGAAGACTGGCACTGATTTTCCAAGATTTCAGTGAGGCAATATCTTATGAGAATGATCACGTCAGATATATGACACCATTTAAAAACTTTAGTGAAAGGGCAGACTTACAGGATTTTAAAAAACCACTGCAATTCACAGTCCTCCTTTAGCACCAAACCCTCCCTGTATACTACCTCCCCTTCCTCCACTTCCTCTTCCTCCTCTTTTTCCTCTTCCTCCTCTACTTTCTCTTTCTCTGTCTCCTCCAGTTGTGAGAGAGTATTGAGACTGGAGCGTCAGCTTGTAGGCCATCAATGGCCTGGGATACCCAGCAAGGCAGCAAGACACAGCTGTTTTATAGGGTGGCCAAAAATATAAGGGTAAAAACCAGTCACATCTTCTTCCTTTTTTGATTGGTTTACAATCACTCCAGTCATGAGCACATTGTTTAAACTTGCATTTCCAAAGCCCCATTAATATTTGCTATTGGTTCATCTCCTGTTTCCAAACATGACCTCACCCCAGGCTCTGCCCAGTGCTGAGCAGCATTAAAGTATCTTCATTTCTCAATCCAGGAGAATCAGTGTGGAAGAAGCCCAAGTTGGTGCTTGTTTAGGAGCTCTTCAAAGTGAATCACATGGGGATGATATTTAAATGACACATAAGTCCTTGACAAAGAATTTATGACTTCCATGCTATGGGTTCTAAATGTTAATAATGCTTAGGGAAGGGAAGACTTGTGTGGGTATTCACTGTTATTTGAAGATGCAAAACTATTTTTTAGAGAATTGGAAACATTAGAAAGAAGTAAATAAAATATTGAAGAGAAAAGCTATTATTATTTATTATATGTTGATTGCATACCTAGGGATGAACAGGTTTATAAAGACGGGACTACTAGAAGCATTGGGGAAGGCATAGAACTGGAAGTCTTTTACTACATGGAAAAAATGTGAACCTAGTCAGTTCATTGTCATCTATTTCAGTAACAGGATAAGAGTGGATTAAATATGATTTTATATGGTATTAGCAAAACATTTATTTTAAAATCTTAGATAATAATGTCTAGTGTGTTAACCCATTGCATTACCAAGGCATATAATTAAGTTTTCTCAAACAAAACACAATTATAGATTGCAACAGCTACCCCTGACCCTCCAGTCCAGGCAGTAGATACTGGATCTTGGGATTCTCTTAGTGAAACTCTACTCAGTGAGATTAATTCTTCCCTCATTCATGTACTCCTGTGCAGTTTTTGCTTAGCCATTTCTTATCATCCCCAAAGCAAACAATGCAAGAAACAAGGTAGAAGTTTCAGTGTACTTTGTAATTTAGCATCAGAAATCATAGCCATATATGCCATGGAATTAAATGCCAAGGCATTTAAATGTATTCTGAGGTTAAAGAAAAAGGAAAATATACCCTGTGACTTGATGGAGGAGGATGTTAACATCACATTTTATGAGGCACATATAAGATGGAATGTCTGCTGACATGGTCCTTTTTAGAAAATACAATCTAATACAATATGGAAACTATGTAACCACACTGTCTTCACAAACAATACTAATATTACTCAATAAATATTTTCTTTTATTAAAAGAAAAAGTAGGCATCTTAACGTATAATGAAAATCAGATGCAATTGTGTGTCATATTCTCATTGATTTTTCCCTTCCCCCATTTTTTTATTTATTCATATAGTTGCATCTTATATTTTGAGATTTTCCTCTCCCTCTTTACCCTTCTACATTATTTCCCCTTCTATTCACCCATTCTCCAACCTCTGCTCCCACCTGTTGATCCCATCCCCCTTTCTTTCTAATCTGCCTATATTTTCCATTCTTAGATAAGTATGGTAGTTTGTTTTTATATATCTAAATATGATGGTTCACTTTTATTTATTTAAGTATGTATAATTTTTCCTTCCTTTAAGTTAGATTTAGCTCCCACATATCAGGGAGAATACATGGTATTTCTCTTTTTGAGTCTGGGTTAATTCTCTTAAAATGATGTTCTCCAGTTCTATCCATTTTGCTGCAAATGACATAATTTCTTTCCTCTTTGTTGCTGAGTAATATTCCTTCCTATATATACACTACAATTTTTCAATCTACTCCTCTGTTGATGGACATCTTGGTTGATTCCATATCCTTGCGATTGTGAAGAGTGCTGCATTAAATATGGAAGTGCAGGTGTCCTTGTGGTAT
The DNA here is from genome assembly GCA_007922755.1 of Pedetes capensis. Classification (NCBI taxonomy): domain Eukaryota; kingdom Metazoa; phylum Chordata; class Mammalia; order Rodentia; family Pedetidae; genus Pedetes; species Pedetes capensis. Next base: position 52,912 of record VMDO01006922.1, on the reverse strand, counting down.
GATGATTTATCTTTCTTTGAATATATTCCCAGGAATGGTACAGCTGGGTTATATGGCAGTTCTATTCTTAATTTTCTAAGGTTCCTCCATATTGATTTCCAAAGTGCCTGACCTAATTTGCAGTCCCACCAGCAGTGTAAAAGTATTCTTTTTTCTCTGCATCCTCACCAGCATTTGTTATTATTTGTTTTGTTAACCTTGGCCATTCTTACTGGAGTGAGATGGAATCTCAATGTTGTTTTGATTTCCATTTCCCTAATGGCTAGGGATATTAAGCATTTTTTTTCACGTGTTTATTAGCCATTTGTATTTCTTCCCCTGAGAACTTATTTAATGGGTTATTTGTTATTTTGGTGTTTGATTTCTTATGTTCTTTGTATGATCTAGAAATTAGTCCTCTGTCAGATGTGTTGAATGCAAAGATTTTCTCCCATTCTGTGGACTCACCTGTTACTCTGATAATTTTTTCCTTTGTTGTACAGAAGCTTTTTGGTTTAATGTAATTCCATTGGTGAATTTTTGGTGCAGTTTCCTGGGTGATTGGAGTCTTTGGTGAGGAAACGCTTGCCAATGCCTATGTGTTAGAGCACGTTTGCTATTTTATCTTCTAGCAGTTTTAAAGTTCCCAGTTTTATATTGAGGCCTCTGATCCATTTTGAGTTGACTTTAGTACAAATTGAGAGATATGGGTCTATTTTCATTCTTCTATATGTGGAAATCCAATTTCCCTAGCACCATTTGTTGAAGAGGCTGTCTTTTCTTCAATGAATATTCTTAACTCCTTTGTCAAAGATCAGTTGGCTAGAGTTGTGTGGGTGTATCTCTATGTCCTTGATTCTGTTCCATTGATCTTCATGCCTAATTTTTGCCAGTATCAAGCTGTTTTTGCCACTATGGCCCTATAGTATAGTTTGAAGTCAGGTATTGTAATACCCTGCACTGTTTTTGCTAAGGATTGTTTTGGCTATACACAATCTTTTGTGCTTCCATATAAATTTTAGGATTTTTTTTCTATCTCTGCAAAGTATATCATTGGAATTTTGATGAAGATGACATTAAATCTGTAAATTGCTTTTGATAGTACAACCATTTTCACAATATTAATTCTTCCACTCTAAGAGCTATTTCTTTCTTTAATGTTTTAAAGTTTGCCTTGTAGAGGTCTTAGGGTCTTTGGTAGATTGATTCCAAAATGTTTAATTTTTTGGTGGGCTTTGTGAATGGGATTGTTTTCTTGATTTGATTCTCATCTTGTTCACTATTGGTATAAAGGAAGTCTATTGATTTTTGAGTATTAATTTTGAATCCTGATACTTTGTTAAAGGAGCTAATTAGTTCTAAGGGTTTTCTCGTAGAATTTTTAGGGTCCTTTAGGTATAGGATCATGTCAACTAGAGAGCAAGCAGAAGTCATAAGGAACTGAGTGACTGTCACATAGTCTGAATTAGTCAGTACTAGTTGAGCTATGGGCTGGGATTTAGCTCAGTTGGTAGAGCACTGCAGTCTCTGAGGTCCCGAGTTCAATTCCCAGCACTTCAAAAATGGGAGAAGGACCTGGCAATCCACTCTCAAGGCAATCCTGAAACAATCTGCCATTGAAAACCCTATGAGGGTTGCTATGAGTCGGATACCGACTCCACGGCAACTAACAACAACAACAACAAAGTTGAGCTATTGTCAGATTAGTCTTTATTTCCTTTTTTTGCATGTGTTTTGTTTTATTTTATATGCCTATGCTGATCCAGATAATTCCTTTGTTCTCTTTTTAGTTTTCCCACACACAGCTTTATCCCTCCCTCTACTTCCATAGACTTCAAAACCTTTCACTACCAACTTCACTCATCATAAATTCCAACCAGTCTTTGGCTTAGGTTACCCTAGTCAATCAGTATCTCCCAAATTTATTTGTCAAAAGCAAAATAGGACATCACTAACCCTTGCATTTGCTAGGCCTCCTGGAATGTACACATAAATAATCATATATATATGTATATATCTATCTATCTATCTATATATCTATCTATATATATATATATCTTATAAGGAAGACATAATTCCTTAAAGAACACCAGGCCTCAAGCAAAAATAAAATAATCAAAATTATAAAGGTGAGAGTGGGCAAAGCTACTACTTTAGCAGCAGAAATCTTGTTATCCCCTAACTCAAACCAGAGTCCAAGATCACAAAAGAAGGCATTGTACCAGAGGCAACCCCAGGCATATTGGATAGTAATATTTAGATCAAGCAATGGGAAAGACTCAGCCTAAAACCACATTAAACATGAAAAACCAGGTTGGAGAGGATGCCCCAACTGACCAAAACCCTCAATAGTTGACATTAAAGTAACCAAAATTTTAGATATGCCATCAAAAATATTTAGAAGTCTGTTTATAAATATGTTGAAAGACCTCAAATATATCACAACCAAACAGATGAGAGCAATTGAAATCCTGGACAGAAAAGTATCCAATTTAGAAGAAAAATTCAGCAAAGAAATCAAGATCCTGAAGAAGAATCAAACAAATTCTGGAATTATAAAACATAGTAAACCAACTTAAAATAATAGTAGATTCTTTGATATCCAGATGGATGAAGCTGAAAACAGGATTTCTGATAATGAAGACAAAGTTGATGATCTTACCCATTCAGATGCTAAAAAAGATGGAAAGATGAGGCAATGTGATCAGTACTTTCAAAAAATCTTTGATAAAATGAAGAGATGTAAACTATGAACACAAGGAGTTCATGAAGGAGTGGAAACTGATACTAGAGGAATAGGAAAACTTTTCAATGAAACATTAGCTGAAGACTTCCCAAACCTAAGGAAAGAAGTAGATGTCCAAGCCATGGAAGCATCCAGACTTCCAAACAGAGTAGACCAGAACAGATCCTATGATACATTTTAATTGGGATGTTAGATCTAGAGAGCAAAGAAGCTATTTTAAAGGCTCCAAGAGAGAAATGCCAACTCACTTACAAAGGCAAGCCCATCAGCATAATAGTTGACTTTTCAATGACAACTCTAAAGGCAAGGAAAACATGGTTAGATATTATTCAAGCCCAGAAAAAGCATAACTGCCAAACAATGTAACCCAGCACAGCTATCTTTTAAAGTAGATGGCTAGTTTAAGACATTCCTTGGTATTGACAAATTTGAGCAATTCATGAGTACCAAGCCAGCATTGCAGATCTTTAAAGAAATGGCATATACACAGATAGCAAGACAAGCCCAAATGCAAGAACAAAGGAATGAATAAAAGACAGGAGGGGAATGCATGATCACAACAAACTATTTATGAACCAAAGAGAGGAAACAATCATGAAAATAATAAATTCCTCTCAATAATTACTCTAAATGTAAATGGTCTCAACTCACCATTCAAAAGACACCAACTGGCCAACTGGATTAAAAACCAAAAATTCTTGTTATGTGGGATTCAAGAGACTGATCTCACCCACAAAGATCCTAAAAGTATGAAAATTAAAGGCTGAGAAACAACATACAAAGCATATTATGATAAAAAAGAAAGCAAGGGTAGCTATATTAATTTCTGATAATTTTCCCTTCAATCCCAAACCGGTCAGAAGAGACAAAGATGGTCACTATATATTAGTAAATGGAACAATAAACCAGGAAGCCATAACATTACTTAATATTAACAAATGTAGAAGCACCTAACTTCATAAAACAAACTTTATTGCCAATAAAGGAACACATTGGTCCAGACACAACAATTATGGGAGAATTTAATACCCCACTATCTTTAAGAGACAGATCATCAAAGCAAAATATCAGCACAGAAACAATTGACTTAAACAGTATGATAGACCAACTGGGCCTAACAGATGTCTACAGAATATTCCATCCATCCAATACACATTAGTAGTTTTGAATGATAACTGGCCAGATGTTTGGTAGAAATATTCTTTGGTTTTAGTTTGCCTCAAGTTTTCTTGTGATTAAATTCCAATTATGCATTTTGGCAGTCATATCATGACAGTTCTGTTGTGTTCTTATTAGTGTACCACCTCAGGAGGCACACACCATTGATAGCATTGGCTTTGACCACATTTGTATGGTGATCAATGCCAGGTATCTTCACTATAAAATTACCATTTCCATTTGTGATCTGTGGGGAGATATTTTGAGATTATTTGATATTCTGTTTATTTCAAACTTTTATCCAATATTTTTAACATCCATTGATGAATCTGCATCTGTTGTTATAGTGGTTTTTTTTAAAAGGTGATTTGCCAATTTTTATTATTTGATTTCTTTTATTAGCTAGCATTTTACTTCAACAATTTTGTCTTACCCTTTTATCTATTTGAATTAATGAATTCTTATTTTAAAAATGAATTAGTATACAATAATGTCAATTAATACATTTGTGCTTATTTTTCCCAGCCCTCTTCCCTCCCAGGAGCCCTACTTCCTTTAGAAAACTTCCTAGAAATAGGATCATGAAGAAAAGTTGTGTTGATCACTAATGTGCAGACAAAAAACTAGTTAAAAATCAAGTCCATGAAAAAGTTAGAAAGTATGTCTATTGCAGTTCATGTTGAAAATAGTTGGGAGGAGAGAACTTGAGAGAGATGGATTTGGGAAGACTGAATAGCCACACAAAAAAGGTGCTTACAGAAACTGTGAAGGATTTAGGATATGTCTTGTTTAAGATGTTCTATATACAATTTTATTTTTATACTCATTCAGTTACAAAGCAATAAAGTAAGAGTCTTGTGCTTAATAGAAGTGGGGTTCTATTGAACACTGAGCCAAGAGGATGGAGCAATTGCACAATCATATGTCAGGATACCAGAAGGAGGTATAGCATTTTTTAGAAAATTGGTCATCTTGAGCAGACAAAGAGTCTCATTTTGAAATAGTGACACTTTATACCATCTGGACTTAGCCAATCAAGAAGCTCAGTTGCTATCCCAGGCCTAATGATCCTGGAGACCATTTGTGGTTTTTGGCTCCTATCCCATTTCAAGGAGTCCAGCACCTCTGTGTGGGATCAGATTTCTCTGCCTTGCACAGAACAGGGATAGTCCTTCTCAGTCCTAGAGTTTTACATGACTTAGTCTCCTGCTTATTTGGGATGGAAGATGTAAGCGAGAGAGAGAGAAAGAGAGAGCAAGCCCTGGCCCTGCTACTCACTAATTATATCTTTTTTAAAAAATGACTTTAACTGACCTACTCTGTAGTTCTAAGTCCTTCTTTTCTGGGTCTCAGTTTCCTCAGGTGTAAGATAAGAGGCTGAAGCTAAATTATCTGTAAGGTTCCATCTGGCCTTTATGTTCTAGGAAATCTTCTTTGCCCAAATCTTTAATGTGGTAAGTATACTTGCAGATCAAGATAAATTACCAAAGGAGGTGGAAGCACCACAGAACTAAAGTCTTCAGAGCCCCAGAAAGTCTGCTTCTGAGAGCATGCTTTCTTTTTACAGCTGTGTAGAGAGGAATCAGCACACAAGCTATAACTTCATATGACTAATGGTAACCATGGCAACCACTAAATATTCCTTCTAGATCTTGCATCTGCACAGCTCACTGAAGCAGAGGAAATAAACATTGCTGCTTTGAAAAATGATAAAAATAATCTGAACCAGCTACAAGCTGGGAAGAAAAGGATAGATCTTACACCTGAAGGTCAAGCCATTTCATCTCATTATCTGCTCAGGGCTTTATTGAACCTTGAGGTTTGGTACCAGGTGAATGGATGGCTTTCAGGCTAGTATTAGGCTACTGAAACACTTGATTATTATTATTTTTTAAAATCTCCTGGGGTTTGGACAATATTTGCCAGATCAATGTGATGACCCCTGTGTTGAAAATCTGTAGGTGAACATCAGAACACCAAGAGAGAATTCTCTAGACCCCTGGAAGTTCAGGATGTCAGGTCATATTATTGTTTAAGGGATGAATAATTAATTACATGACTGGTCAAGGTCAAATGGGGGCTTGAGAAAATAAGCAGAGAACAAGAGTGAGGCAGTTTGCATCTTTAAGAAAGCAGGGGATGGAAAGACATGGTGAAGTGGACTGAGTAAGAGATCATGGTTGGAGAGCAGGCACCTGGGCAGAGAAGCTGGAACATATGAAGCCTGTAAATTCAAAAGAATAGATAACAGGTGGACAGTTAGGAATACTAAAGCCAGCAGCACAACCCAGGGCAACACAATCCAGGTAAATGAATAACTGGTCATGGATTGGTTGGGCCCTGTGAAGATCTATTGATGGTATGGTCTGTCTAGAGATGGCAACCTGTTATTGCAAGGGGAGATAGCAGATACAGAGCTCTCCTTTTTCAATACAAGTAAAACATCTGGATTTATTTAAATATGAAATTTCTTAATTGATAATGTTGACATGGTATGGGTTGCCATTTTGCAACCTCTGAAGTTATGGTTATATTTTTGAGAATGAAAATGGGAAATGCCAGAGAAATGAGATTGTGTACACTGACCTATACAATAACCATGAGACCACAAACCAAATTCAATCAAGTTGACCTGGATCTAGAACCTAAGAGGCACAATTGTCTGTGATAGTCTCTGAAGAAGCTTACACTTAAGTAGTGGCATTGTGCTTGGTTTGAAGAAAAGAATGAGTCAACAGAAGAAAGATAGTTTGCATTATTGTTGTTGTTAGGTGCCATTGAGTCAGTATCCAACTCATAGTGACCTTACATACAACAGGAAAAACAGTATTATTATTGCTTCTCTGCTATTCGTAGGGTTTTCAATGGCAGATTATATTTTGGGTGTGGGTTGCCAGGTCCTTCTCCCAAGTCTATAGCACCCAGTATTCCCAGGCAGTCTCCCATCCAAGTACTAACCAGGCCCAACCCTGCTTAGCTTCCAAGATCTGATGGGATCAGATGCCATAATGGATCTAATTTCAGTCTTCTACATGAGGATATCCAGTTCTCCCAGCACCATTTGTTGAAGAGAGTCTCCTCTAATTTGTATTTTTGGCATCTTTGTTGAGTATCAGGTGGATATAGCCACATGAGTTTATTTCTGGATCTTCTATGCTGTTCCATTGGTCCACCTGTCTGTTTTTGTGCCAATTTCATGCAGTTTTTATTACTATAGTTTTGTAATATAATCTGAAATGAGGAATTGTGATGCCCCTTGCATTGTTCTTTCTGCTCAGGATCGCTGTAGTGATTTGAGTCTTTTGTGCTTTCATGGGAATTTTAGGATTGTTTTCTCTATTTTTGTGTAGCATGTCATTGGGATTTTGGTGCAGGTTGCATTAAATTTCTATATTGCTTTCAGTAATATGGCTATTTTCACAATATTAATTCTTCCAATCTATGGGCATGGGAGATCTTTCCACTTTCTGATGTCTTCTTCAATTTCTTTAGTGTTTTAAAGATTTCATTGTAGAGGTCTTTCACCTTCTTGGTTAGGTTTGTTTCCAGGTATTTTATTTGTTTTGACGCTTTGAGAATGGGATTATTTTCATGATTTCTTTCTCTGCTTGGTTGTTATTGGCATACAGAGAAGTTGCTGATTTATTTATGTTGATTTTGTATCCTGCTACTTTACTGAAACTGTTTATCAACTCTAAGAGTATTTTAGTGGAGTCTTTAGGGTCTTTTAAGTATAGGATCATTTCATCTGTGAATAGGGATAAATTGACTTCTTTACTATTTGGATCCTTTTTTTTTCTTATTGCTATGGTTAATAGTTCAATTACTACATTGATTAGCACTGAAGACAGTAGACACCCTTGCCTTGTTCCTAATTTCAGGGGAAATGCTTTCAATTTTTCCCCATTTAGTATGATGTTGGCTATAGGTTTTTCATATATTGCCTTTATTATGTTGAGGTATATTCCTTTAATTCCTAGTTTCTTCAAGGCTTTTATCATAAAAGGCTGTTGTACTTTGTTCAAGCCCTTTGCTGCATCTATTGATAGGATCATGTGATTTCTGTTTCAGCTGCTGAGAAGAATGAGCATTCTGTAGCTTTTAGGAGGAATATTCTGTATATGCCTATTAAGTCCATTTGATCTATTGTAGTCTTTAACTCTAATGTTTCTTTGTTGAATTTTAGGCTAGATGTTCTATTGATGAGAGTAGGGTATCAAAGTTACCCAGTATTATTGTATCTGGTTCAGTCTGTTCCTTTTTAAGTCCAGTAGTGGTTTTTTTTTTTTTTAAATGAAGTTGGGTGCACCAATGTACCAATGTTCAGTGCATATTTATTTACAATTGTTATATCTTCTTGATTGATTGTTCTCATTAATATGTAGTGACCTTCTTTGTCTCTTCTGTCTAGTTTTAATTTGAAGTCTACTTTGGTAGTCTGATATAAGAATGGTTACTCTTTGTTTTTGTCTTCCACTGGCTTGGTATATCAATTTCTATCCTTCCTCTTTCAGTTTGTGGTTGTCCTTGCCAGTGAGATGTGTTTCTTGCAGATAACAAATTTTGGATCTTGTTTTGTTAATCTACTCTCCTAGTCTATGTATTTTGTTTAAAATTTATAAATGTTGGTTGTTGTTGTTGTTGTTAGGTGCCATCGAGTTGGTATCTAACTCATAGCAACCCTCATAGGGTTTTCAATGGCTGTTTCGGGATTGCCTTGGGAGTGGATTGCTAGGTCCTTCTCCCATCTGTTGCGGTCCTGGGAATTGAACTCAGGTCCTCAAAGACTGCAGTGTAGTGCTCTACCAGCTGAGCTAAATCCCAGCCCATAAATGTTGGTGGAATACAGAATAATAAGACTTTTTCTGTATCCATTATGCAACTATTACATTGCTTTTGCTTACCCATTCATCTAGTTACATATTTTACATAACCATATTTCCCACGTATTCATATAGTTGCATCATATGTTTTGATATTTTTCTCTCCCCCCCTTTACCCTCAAATTTACTTCCCCACCCATCCCCCAATCTCTACCAGCACCCACTAATCTCCTTCCTCCTCCTTTCAATTTTGCTTATATTTTCCCTTCTTAGATAAGCCTGATTGTTCATTTTTATATCTATGTATGTATATTTTTTATTTTTCTTCCTTTAAGTTAAATTTAACTCCCAGATATGAATGAGAACATATCATAGTTCTCTTTTGGGGGCTGGGTTCATTTGCTTAAGATGATATTTTCCAGTCCCACCCATTTTGCTGAAAATGAATTTATTTCATTCTTTTTCATTGCTGAATAATAGTCCATTGTGTATATAAACCACATTTTTTCCCTATCCATTTCTCTGTTGATGGACATCTTGGTTGTTTCCATCCCCTTGTTATTTTGAAGAGTGCTGCATTAAATATGGAAATGCCAGTGTACACGTGATATCATGACTTATCATCCTTTGGGTGTATTCCTAGGAGTGGTATAACTGGGTCAGATGGCAGTTCTTGTCTTAGTTTTATAAGGTACCTCCGTATTGATTTCCAAAGTGGCTGAACCAATTTATAGTTCCACCAGCAGTGAAAAGTGTTCTTTTTTCTCCACATCCTCACTAGCATTTGTTATTATTTATTTTGTTGATCTTGGCCATTCTTACTGGAGGTAGAATCTCAATGTTGTTTTGATTTGCATTTCTCTAATGGCTAGGGATATTGATCATTTTTTCACATGTTTTTTGGCCATTCATAGTTCTTTGAGAACTGTCTAGTGAGCTCCATTGTCCATTCATTTATTGAGTTTTGTTTTCTTAGTGTTTGATTTCTTAAGTTCTTTGTATATTCTAGAAATTAGTCCTCTGTCATATGTGTAGGATACAAAGATTTTCTCACATTCTGTGGGCACTCTTTTTACTCTGTTGATTGTTTCCTTCATTGTATAGAAACTTTTGTGGTTTCTGTAATCCCATTTGTTGATGCTTCATGCAATTTCCTGGGCAATTGGAATCTTGTTGAGGAAATAATTGCCTATGCCTATGTACTGGAGCATATTCCTTATCTTTTTTTCTAGTAGCTTTAAGGTTTCTGGCTTAATGTTGAGGTTTTTGATCCATATTGAGTTGACTCAGTCTATGTCTTTTAATTGGAGAGTTAAGACCATTTACATTTAGGCTTATTATTGAGAGAGAGTTTTCCTGGTTCTTATAATTATGGTCAGTGTTTTCCTGGTTGGTTCACATACCATTCATTCTTTTCTTTCTCCTTTATTTATATTAAGGGTTAGCTGGTTTTATGAATTGGACATGACTGATTATTTGCTAGTTCTCTTTAGTTTGTCTATTCCTCCTGTGAATTTTATTCTTTCTTGTGCTCTTGTGGTAGAGACTTTCTTCCTTCTAACTGTGTAGGATTCCTTTAAGTTATCTTCTGCAGTGCTGGCTTAGTGGTCAGGTATTGCATCAGTGTGTGCTTATCTTGGAAGGTCTTTATTTCCCCATCATTTTTAATGATAACTTTGGTGGGTATAATCATCTTTTTGGCACTTACTTTCAGGGCTTGAAAAATATCATCCCATTCTTTCCTGCATTTTAGGGTTTGTGTTGAGATATCTGACGTAATTCTGATGGATTTTCCTTTGTAAGTGAGTTGATGTTTTTCTCTTGCAGCTTTTAATATTGTTTCTTTGTCTTGTAATCTTGGCATTTTTATTATGTATCATGAGAATGTTCTTTTCTGGTCATGTTTATTTGGTGTTCTAAATGCTCCTTGTGGTCAGATGTCCATTTCTTTCCCCAGATTTGGAGAATTTTCTTTTAGAATTTCACTGAACAAGTTTTCTGTGCTTTTAATTTTTATCTCAGCTCCTTCTTGTACCCCATTGTACCCCATGGATTCTTAGGTTTGGGCTCTTGATTATGTCCCAGGGTTCCTGAAAATTGTAGTCATGTTCTTTTATAATTTTTTCTTTGTTGATATCTGGATATAGCATTTCCTCAACCTTGTCTTCCATCCTTGATATTCTATCTTCTGCTTCAACTAGTCTACTAGTGATGCTTTCCATTGTGTTTTCTATTTGGCTTATTGAGTTTTTTATTTCTAACATTTCTTCCCTCCATCTTAATTCCTTGCTGAGTTTTTTATTCATTTTGCTGACTTCATCTTCTACATTGGTAACTTTCTGACCTAGGTCTATATTGATTTCCTCACTTCGTTCATTTGCTTGCTTGTGTCCTCTTTGATATCATTCATTATTTTTATATGAAGACTTTTAAAGTCTTTGTCTGGCATTTCAACTGTTTCAGTATCTTTAGATTCAGTGGTTAAAGAATCATGGTCTTATGGAGATGTGTTACCTTGCTTTTTCAGGTTTCTTGTGTTTTTGATATCTGATTTGTGCATGTGTAGGAGTATAAATCACTTCCCTTTTTATTTAGAGTTTGCTTAGTGAGCAGCTTTCTCTTGAGATTACAATCTCCAGTGCCACTCACAAGGAAGATAAACTATTGTAACAGGTACAATACCCAACCAAACCAGGTATAGAAATCCACTTAAAAATCACTTAAAGCCAATTGCTCCACCACCAGTGTCCATAAAAAGAATGGCAATAATAATATAGACTAAGCTGTGAAATTGCAAAATATTTAGGGCAAAGGTATAAATAATATTTATTTGATATAAGAAGGGAGGGAGCAATAAAGGGGAGATAGAAGGATGCCTCAAGGGTGAAGTAAAAGAAAGGAAAAAGACCTAAAAGGAATAGGGCTGGAAAGGAGCTAAAGATTATAAAAAGATTTCATGATAAACAAAAATATATATAGATAGAATTAGATAAACATAAAAAGAGTAATGAGAATTAGTAAGCCTAAATAGAAAAATAAATACACAGACACAAGAAGATTAATAAAACTACAAAAGAAAAAATATCAAAAATTACATTAGAAAAAGGAAATGAGGAAATGAAAATTAACAACGAAAAGAGGGAATAATAGAAAGAAAGAAAAAAAGAAAGAAAGAAAAAGACCAGATACTCACTTGTTCCCCTGCAAAGCCTGTGTCTTTGGGACCTGAGGCAGGACAATCTGGAGCCCCAGGCCAGAAATAGCTTGCACAATTCTTTATGAACCAGTCACTAAGCAAAAGTAAGAAAAAATGCTGGGGATACTACACAGTGTCACAGCACTTTCCCTAGCAAAGTCGGGTTCAATTCTGGCTTAGGGGGGAAAAAAAAGGAAAAAAAAAAAAAGAAAGAAAAGAAAAGAAGAAGAAAAAGTACTAGAGGGGCTTCACTCTGTGGCCTCTAATATTGGAGGTGGTGGTCAGCTGAGGGTGGAGTCTTCTTATCTGACCATAGCTCAGAGTTCACAGTCTCTGTAGTTCCTCTCAGGAGATGGTGTTGGCTCCTCTTCCCATGGGATGGGGCTTGCTTCTGAGCAATTATCCCGAACCTCCTGTTGCCTGAACTTTTCAGTGTGCCAGCTTCCCATCTCCACCCCTCACTACAACTGCCTGCTGCAGCTATCTAGCAAGCTGGGGTTGTGGTAGGCTGTAGGGAGAAATTGGGAGGAAATTGGCAAAAACCCCCAAAACTGGGAAAGTGGCTTTTGAAGATCTGGTTTGTAAATTAGAAATCTAGGGAAAATGAAAGTAACTTGGTTGGACATTTGTACAAAACCCTTCACAAATCCCCTGCACCTGATTGGACAATTAGACTCAAAGCTGATTGGCTCAGGCCATTCCTTGGGCAAGTTATATAACGAGCTGCACTGTGGCAGCTCGACCCCTTTTTGGCCGGACCTTTGACCATCAGCAAGGAAACAACTCCTCTTTTTTCGCCCAGACCACCGATGAGGAAACAGCTTTCTCTGTTTTCTCGCCTGGACCTTTGGTGAGGAAAGAACACTCTCCTGCCATGACCATCAACAAAGAAAGAACTTACTCTCCGCTGAGACCACCCACATGGAAGCATCTGCCCTTGAGGCTGTATAAGAGCTGCTAGCACTTAAAGCTGTACACTTTGGGTTTTTTCTCCACCCTGATAAGGGCAGAGAAATAAAGAGCTGTGTTTGTCCCCTCAAGGCAAAAGTGCCTGAGGCTTTTCCTTTCTCCCATCTCCACTGGTGTCCCAAGGGCCACAGGTGTCCGTGCCCCTCACCTGAGGGTCCCAAGTGAATTGTGTTTAGTATCTGTGTGAGTGGGGGCGACATCTGTCTGAACATCTGGGCCGGACCAGGAGGTGTGTGCCCCACAGTAGGTCACCCCTAGACTCTTCACAGGTGATAATTCTTTGTTTTCAGGCCCTCTATGGTAGCTCAATCTCATATAGTAGATTCCCTCTCAAGATCATGGCCCTCTGAGAGCAGAGCTGTCTGGCTTACCTCTTTGGATAAGGGTTCTGATTCCCCTCCCCCATGGGATGCCATGGCTGGAGATGTGTCTTGCTCAGTCCCTCTTGCTGTCCAGCTTCATTCTCCATTTTACACTTTTGAAAAGCATAATTACTTTCTAGATTATAAAATTATTAAAGGAAAAACTGAAAACTTGGAAAAAGAGTAAATTGTACTCATAAAGTGACATAGGGATGAAGAGGCAATTCACAGAAAGAGTCCAACTAGTGAAATGCTTTCTTCTGAGAAATTACTTTTATGCAAAGATGGGGCAAAGAGAACTTGTTATTAGGTGCCATCAAGTCAGCGTCTGACTCATAGTGACCCTACGTACAACAGGCAAAACAGTATTATTAGTGCTTCTCTGCTATTCATAGGGTTTTCAACAGCTGATTGTTTTTTGGGAGTGGGTTGCCAGGTCTTTCTCTCAAGCCTACAGCACCTGGCATTCCCAGGTGGGAACTCCCATACAAGTACTTACCAGGCCAGACCCTGCTTAGCTTCCAAGATCTGTCACCACAGTGGAATGGCTATAGGCAAAAGAGAAATTAAGTCTGCTGAAATATACTGACAGTAGATGAATTACCAGGGTAAGAGCATATAAATTTGTTAACATGTATATGTACATGGGAGTAATGAAATATGAAATTCAAAGAAGAGCTAAATGGTTGAGATTTAAATACTCTCTTTGTAGGGGAGAGGCAAGTGTGGGGTATCTGTGCATCTGTGTATATACTTTTAGAAGGAAAGTAATTAAATTTTAGGGAAAGTTAGTGGGCCCTTCATTGTTTGGATCTGGAATGTCTCTCAAAAGTCCACATCCTAAAGGCTTGGTCCCTAGCTAGGCACTATTGGGAGGGGGTAGACAGTTTAAGAAGTGGGACCTATTGGGAGATCTTCTGGTCATTGGAGGTGTGCTCTTGAAGGGAATTACAAGACCTCTGCCTCTTCCTTTCACATCCCCACCAAGGGGGACCAGCTTTGCTGGGCCATGTGCTACCACCATGATGTGCTACCCTAAGCTCAAAGCAATGTGGCCAATTATTCATGGACTGAAACCCCCCAAAACTGAGCCCCAAAGAAACTTTTTCTCTTTATAAGTTGATTATCTCATGTAGTTATTATAGTTATAGAAACCCAACTAGCACAGACCAGAGAATATAGGATGGTCTGGGACACAGTTGTTCCTGGCTCTAGGTATGGAGGTTGATTTTCATGCTCTTCTCCTTCCTGCACTTCTGGAGAGAAAGCATGATGAGGAAAGTTGGAGAGATTTGAGACTGCTTCTTTACTTCAGTATGTCTAAGCACAATCCATTGCAGTATCACTTGCTGATCCCTGGCACTGTGGTAGTCTGCCAGTACCATGCTAGGCAAGTTTTGACAGAAATTGTGGAACAGAAAAGCTGACAGAGTGAATGAACATGCAGGGATGGTATAGTTCACTGAATGAATTTAAAACACAGAGTGAGAAACAAGGAGAAAAGACAGTATGACGTAGGGCAGGGTGCATGAAGGTGAAAAGACCACATGTTAGAAATTGAATATGAAATGTCCCCCACAGATTCATGTTTTGAATGCTAGATCCCTAGTTGATGGCACTATTTGGGGAAGTTGTGAAAACTAGGGAGGTGGGGTCTAGCTGGAGGAAGTAGGTCACTAGGGGCATGTCTTTGAAGGTTATAGTGGAAGCCCAGTTGGCTGCTCTCTTTCTCTGCTTCCGGTCTGACATGAAGGGAAGAATTTCCTCTGCCTTATGCTTCCACCACCATGATATCCTTCCCCAGTAAATGGGGCCAAGGGATGATGGACTGAAGTTCTGAAACTATAAGCCAAAAACAAATCTTTCCTCCTTTAAGTCATTTCTGACAGGTATTTTGGCCACAGCTATAGAAAGCCTGACTAATAATACTACCTGGATCTTGTGTTACTCAGTGTTCTTATGTCCTGTCCTTCTACCACATCAGCTTTCTCTCTTGGTGACATGGTTGTTGTTATTATTGTTAGGTGCCATCAAGTCAGTATCCGACTCATAGCGACCCTCTGGTACAACAGGGGAAACACTATTGTCAGTGCTTTTTTGCTGTGCATAGGGTTTTCAATGGCAGATTGATTTTTGGGAGGGGGTTGCCAGGTCCTTCTCCCAAGCCTACAGCTTCTGGTGTTCCCAGGCGGTCTCCCATCTGGGTACTAACCAGGCCCGACCCTGCTTAGCTTCCGAAATCTGACGGGATCGGATGCCACAGGGCTATATGGCTGCATGGTTATGTGGTCCAAAATTGAGAAACAACAAGAGGGTTTCAAAGATGGAAGATGCTTGGAACTGGGGCACATCTCATTTTGGGTGAAGATGCATGGGCAGGTATATTTGGGCATAGCTACAACTCAGATTAGCCTGATGAGCACTTGTATATTTATTTGCAATTTCTACATAGAGGATACATGAGGCCAAGTGGGATCATAATGGGTGTGACAAATGTGTGGATGATTTAGGGATAACATAACCTTTGACTAGGAAGTGACATGATTTGTGCTTTACTAATACTTAAGGTTTACTTGTGTAGCTTTTGAGCCATCGACACTAGTGCGTGCGCTTGTATGTGTGTCTGTGTGTGTGTGTCTGTGTGTGTGTGTAGTGGGGGATATTCTGCATAGGTTTTGGGGTTCCCTAATCCTTTGCTTTGGGGCTGGAATTTAGCTCAGTTGGTAGAGCGCTGCACTGCAGTCTCTGAGGACCTGAGTTCAATTCCTAGCACTGCAAAAATGGGAGAAGGGCCTGGAAATCCACTCCCAAGGCAATCCCGAAACAGTCAGCCATTGAAAACCCTATGAGGGTTGCTATGAGTCGGATACCGACTCGATGGCCCACAACAACAACAATCCTTTGCCAGGAAGGACTTCAGATGGAAGGTAGATAATGGCAGCCAGGTATAGAGTCACTGGTACCTTGATGTGAAGAGAGCTTAATGCTTTCCATTCCAACGGGAATGGGTCTATATAAAAAAGTAGCCAATGTTGGAAAATGTTGAGGAGGAGCCCTTTCTGTTGAGAACTAAACCAGAACTATTTGCATAAGGTCTTTAGGCCTGTAAATACCCCAAATCTGCAAATAAGAGTAAAGGTGTGTAGGATGGGCTGAGGACAAAGGTCAAGGGAATACCAACATTAAAGGACATATAGAGCAAGGAGACACACAAAGGTAGGGGGCAAATATTCAGGGAACTTGAGGAACAAGGAGAAGATGCTGTACAGAAGCCTAGATGTTCCATACACCCTTGTTGGGGAATGCTCATGCACTCATGGCGAGAATATCTAAGTGACAGACAAGGCTATCTAGGGGAGAGAGCAAGGGGGCAAAGCTAGATCTGTTCCTACCATTCAGGGTAGAAAATCGAAGCCCCAGTGCTTCTACTGCACACTGGGAAGATGGCAGTGTTGTCCGGTAGCCAAAGTACCATAGAGTCCCCCTATTTTAGATCCCATCATTTCTGAGTTGGGTTTATAGCATCCCACTACCTGCCATTTTCTTTCATTCTGCACTTCTTAGGGGTTTGTCTATGTGCACATTCATTTTCAGATGTCTAATTCTGACTCAGAAAATTGCTGGTTTCAACTCTTTTGCCAGATGGCTGAGGAAAGAGCAATCGACTGTTAGTGCTAAATGTCTGTGTCAGAGCTCAAAGCAGCCGATTCCAATTAACATAAAAAGCAGAACAGAGCTCCTAACAAATGTAAACGATGTAAATGTAAAACCATGGAAATATAAAAGAAAGATGATGTGAATGTAAAACTGGGAGAATGAAAACCTCATCCTAGCTGATAAAGGCAAATACTATACCTCTTTTCTCAGAGGCTGGCCTTGCCATTGGGCTGCTGGGGTCTATATATGGGCAAGAATGAGATGGGGATATAAATCAGTCCCTATGAGACTCTAATCCCCAGAACACCACCTGTGCCCTTGGTTCATTTCTGCTTAGCTGAGCTGAAAGAGGGTAGTCCTCAAAGTCACATGGTGGCAGACATCTTTTGTTTGTTTGGGTGGATGGAGCACACCATGGCTGCTTTCAACACATTTCTGTCTTCTCAAATGAGATTTATTTCACAGAAGTGGTACTAATCTCTTAAATGGATGACATAAAGAACTTAATTTTTTACCTTTTCCAGAATTTATTTTTTGATAGGTATTATTTTTTGATGGGGTTCTTTGAGGGAGCTGGGGTTTAGCTCAGTTGATAGAGTGCTGCTCTGAGCTCTCTGAGGCCCTGGGTTCAATCCCCAGCACTATAAAAAATGAAAAAACGACTTGGTAGCCCATTCTTGAAATAATCCTGAAACAATCAGCCATTGAAAACCCTATGAATTGCGGAGAAGCACTGACAACAGTGCCAGGCATGGTGCAGTGTTGGGGAGTGTTTTGTTCTGTCATACATAGGGTTGCTATGAGTCGGACTTGACTTGACTCGACAGCATCTAACAACAGCAACTAATTATTCTTTGAGATCAAAATAAAAATGAAAATTTAAAAGTCTAGATTGAGTATGTTTGTCCCATCCCTCTTTTCACATGCTATCTCTTTCCATACTAAGTATTTTAACTAGTCTCTTGCTGTTTTTCTAGTGTTTCTTAATGCATATATGAATATACATGTATTCTTGTCTCCTCTCCCTTTTTTCCAGAAAATATATTATATACCCTACTTTGCACCATTTTTTGGCACTAAACATTATGGTTTAGAGATCTTTCCATATGAGTACATAGAGAATGTCTTCATTCTTTTTTTATTTCTGCATTGTTGTTATTGTTAGGTGCCATTGAGTTGGTATCTAACCCATAGCAACTCTAAATACAATAGGCATAACAGTATTGTTAGTACTTCTCTGCTATTCATAGGGTTTTCAATGGCTGATTGTTTTTTGGAGTGGGGGCAGTGGGTTCCCAGGTCCTTCTCCCAAGCCTACAGCACCTGGTGTTCCCAGGCAGTTTCCCATCCAAGTACTAACCAAGGCTGACCCTGCTTAGTTTCCGAGATCTGATGAAATCGAACGCCACAGTGATATAGCTACAGGCATCATTTCTGCATTAGATGCTATTATATGAATATCATAGTTCATTTGACCAGGATCCTACTTTTGGACACAGGGTACTTCAGGGTTTTTTTTTTTTCCCCTGTAATAAACAGTTCTCCAGTAGATACGTTTTTACATATATTGTAAAAGTATGCAAGAGGTACTGTCCAATAGATCCCAGAAGTAGCATTTTGGTTCAGGAGCACCTATAGTTTTGGTAGGAATTGCAATGTACCCTTCTGCAGGGTTGACCATTTTGCCTTCTGAGTGGGAGTGTAGTATGCTCGTTGTTAGGTGCTCTCAAGTTGTGTCTGACTCACAGCAAAACTCAGAGGGTTTTCAATGGCTGATTGTTTCAAGAGTATAACTGCTACATTCTTCTCTGGTTTTTGCAGTGCTGGGGATTGAACTTGGGTCTTCAGAAAGTCAAAAAGTCCTATACAAAGGTTGGATCATAATAAAAGGAAAAAAAAGCTAAGAATGGTATTATTATAGATGGTCTAGAAAATGCTTGTAATAGTTCTGACAAGGTAAAAAGATAATTCACTGCAGGAAAAGTTTCTATCTTAAACAGAACAGGAACCAAAGGATATATAGAAAAAATTACCATAAAAAGATAAGTAAATGGTAGAGAAGTCTTTGATGGGGGGGTGGGATGGGGGGAAAGCATACAAGAGGGTAAGGGGGAACCTATATGAATAATGTACAACAAAATGCATATATGGAAATGTCACAATGAAAATCATGTCAGAATGAATCACATTAAGGTGTACATTAAAAATTTCCAATAAAAAATAAAGAAAAAAAAAAAAAAGAAAAGTCTGGGGCAGCACTCTACCAACTGAGCTAAACTCCTGTAGTATGGTAGGAGATGATTTTTCTAAAGCTTTAGTACCTGAAAGTTGTCAAAGTTAGGGGTTTTGTTATTATTTCTTTGTTTTGTTTTGTTTTGGTCATATAGGTAAGCCCAAGGTAGTTTTTTTGTTCTTTTTTTCTTTTAATTATAATACAATATGATGGATGTTATTATGGTGTTTTCATACAAGTATATCACATATTTTGCTCTTATTCACCACCTCAATACTGTCCGTTTTTGCTCTCTCTCCCCTCTTGAAAAACCCCTCCCCTTCCACCTAGTCCCCCTTTTATTTTCATGTCATACACATACATACATCTATATAAAACTACCTTGATTTGCAGGAAAACAAATGAAACTGGAGATCATGTTAAGCAAAATAAGACAGATTCAGAAAAACAAATACTACATATTTTTTCTCATATGGGGAATACAGACTATACACAAACACATACACACACACATATATATACACATATACATATATACACACATATATATGCACACACATATATACACATGTACATATATGCACACACACACATATATACACATATACATATACAGACATGTGTGTGTGTGTGTGTGTGTAGTCTGTATTCCCCATATGAGAAAAAATATGTAGTTTGTTTTTCTGAATCTGTCTTATTTTGCTTAACATGATCTCCAGTTCCATTTGTTTTCCTGCAAATCAAGGTAGTTTTAATTTGTATATCTCTTATTATTCTTTATTGAGATAATAGCATATTTTAATTTTTCTTTGTTTTCATGATCTCTCAGAGAAGGAGCACAAAAATATGATGGCCAGGCTAAATAAACTAAACTAAACTAAGCTAAAATGAGTCGCCCTATGAGGTAGAACTAATAGATCCACTTTATAGATAATGAGAAATAAAAAAAAAAAACTTGCTGAAAGTAAGTTTGATTGAAACTCAAGCTGTATGTCGGCAAAGTCCATGTGTGTTTTGTTTAAATATAGACACAAGGGCTCTTAGGGATTAGCAGTAGGACGGCTGAAAAACCAGGAAAGTCTGAATCTCTGGTTGACTACAGGAGATGCTGGTTGGCACTTGAGTAGAGTTGCCTGGCAGGCAATCAGAGATGTTCATAAGGATTTCCAGCAGCTTTGGGGGAGCTCCTAGAGAACAAGACCTTGTTTAAACATGTTGAAGCTATGAAGAGCAGCAGCGGGGTTCTGCTTTCTTTCTGCCACCAGGAGACATGGGGTCTTGAACAAGTCTCACTTAAACTCTTCTGAGTTTAGGTGCTTAAGGATAAAATGGAGATAATTGTTTCTTACTTACTTCAAAGATAGTCTTTTGGAAAATTTTTGGTTCTAAAATTCATGACTACCTGTATAGCCCCTGAATTCTGAAAGTAGCACCATTCTTGGAGAAAGGTAAAGCATCAGTATAGAAAAATTTATACCAAGTACACAGTATATACGTGAAACTCAAGAATGGATTTGGTTAAAGTCCTATGGGGGACAGAATTTCTAAAGGTAGATTTTCTAAATTGTCATCTCAAGCTGTTCTGTCCTCATCTCTTGCATTGGTGAATGTTAAGCAATTTTCTGAATGTGTTGTTAGGAAGGAAACTAAAATATTTCTCCCCCAAGTACTTAGGATTATTGAGCTAAAGAACATCAAAAAGCAGGAGGTCACTTTGCCTTTCCCTCTGATTGCTTAATGGCAGGACAGTGATTCAAACAGTGGAAAGGTTTCTCCACCCTCCCCCACTTTCCTGGCTGAGATTTAGTTCAGTTGGTAGAGCGCCACTCTGCAGTCTCTGAGGTCTCGAGTTCGATTCCCAGCATTGTGAAAATGGGAGAAGGAAGTGGCAACCCACTCCCAAGGCAATCCCGAAACAATCTGCCATTGAAAACCCTATGAGGGTCGCTATGAGTCGGACACTACTCGACGGCACCTAACAACAACAACAACTCACTTTCGTGCCTAAAGCCAGACATGAATCCTCCCCAGCTGGAGAGAACTACTTGGCCCAGAGCTAGCACCTGCAGACCCTAGAGCACTCTGGGAGCAGAATTACTGTCTTCCCATAGTTTGCCTGTCTCTGTAGTCTGAAACTTCTTGCTCCTTTGTCTTGTCACACTAAGATTCATTGCTTTTTGTTAACATTTAAGACAGATTCTCAAGGCACTGCTCTTAGAGAAAGTTACTTTCCAGAGGGAGTTGTTTCTCTGTGTGACACATGGCATGTGTTTTTAAAATTGCTTGTTTTTCTCATAGTAATCTGGCCTTTGTCAACAAAAATCAATTGCAGCTAAGAATCTACAAGGATTGAGAAAAGAAATGATATATTTTGTCCCCTTCAATGATATGACATAGTTGACCTTAAGATAAAGAGACAATCCTGCATTATCCAGTACTCTTGTTAGAATCACAGGAACCCTTAAAAGCACAGAGTTTTCTTTGGCTGGTGGCAAATGAGGCTGAAGTAGAAGTAAGGGTACTGTATTAGTTTGTTTTGTGTTAGTGTAATGAAATTGTGGAGGCAGGCTAACTTTATAAGAAAAAAGGTTTATTTAGCTCACAGTTTTAGAGGCTCAAGAAGGTAACATTGGCATTTGTTCAGCTGCATCATATCTTAATGAGAGCAGATCCTACCTGACACCTAGGAAGGGACCAGGGACTCTAGTCCTGCAAGTGCAAGGAAACGAATTCAACCACAGTGAGTTTAGAAGTGAATGCTTCTCTGCAACCCAGGGTGACCAACACCTTGATTTTAGTCCTGTGAGACTTTAAGCAGAGACTTTGATTTCTATCCTGAAGAATTGTAAAATAATTTCTTTTCAGTACTAGTGGGATGAGTAAAGGCCTTGTGTGCTAAGCAAGTGTGTTATTGAGACACACCACCAGCCTTTTTTAATTTTAAAACAGGGTCTTGCTAAATTACATAGGCTGCCTCTGACCTTGAACTTGAGATCCTTCTGCCTTAGCCTTCCAAGTAGTTGGGATTACAGGTGTGCACTACAGCATCTGGCTTAATGGGTAGCATTTTAAATTCCTAAACATGTGATCTGTTGTACATGAATAGGGTATTTGTCCAAGTCCCCAGCCAGATTTTTAGAATTCTGATTTTCTAGTTTTTACCTGGGCTAGAATTTAGCTCATTTGGTAGAGCGCTACTCTGCAGTCTCTGAGGTCCTGAGTTTGATTCTCAGCACCACAAAAATGGGAAAAGGATATGTCAATCCATTCCCGAGGCAATTCAGAAACAATCAGCTATTGAAAAGCCTGAGGGTTGCTATGAGTCAGACTCAAGGGCACCTAACAACACCTCTTACTCTTGTGGCCTTTTTGGCTGTATTGTAAGTAAGTTAAAGAAATAGTCTTGGCATCTCTTTCTTCCCTCTTCATTTCAAGCAGTTGTACAACACTGGGTGTGGCTCTGCTCATACTGTCCTCTCTAATCTTGTCTTGGCTGTCATTCTCTGTGTTCCTCACCTTATCACTGCTACTAGCTTGTTGTTGTTGTTGGGTACTGTCCAGTTGGTGTCTGACTCATCGCGACCCTATCTACAATAGGGGGAACAGTATTGTCAGTGCTTCTCTGCTATCCCTAGGGTTTTCAATGGCTGATTTTTTTTTTGGGGGGGGAGTGGGTTGCTGGGTCCTTCTCCCAAGCCTATAGCATGTGGTGTTCCCAGGCGGTCTCCCATCCAAGTACTACCCAGGCCCGACTATGCTTACCTTCCAAGATCTGATGGGATTGGAGGCCATAGTGCTATGGCTGCAGGTACAGTTTTTAGGGACCTCAGAGACTGTAGAGCAGCACTCTACCAACTGAGCTAAGTCCCAGTCCTTTTTACTTATTGGGCAGGCCCTCATCACCTAACCTCTCCTCTCCTGTTGTCTGACAGTCCTTGTCTAAGTCAACTTCTTTTCATCTCCTCTTTAAGTATATCAAAGTAAACTTTCTCTCCAATCTTAAGGCACTTTTAACTTTGTTGTGATTTTCCTCTTTGCAGATACATAAATTAGAGCATATCCTACAGTGTCTCACTTATGTGCCCACATAACATCTGACCATGCCACATTGTATTGCCTTTGGCAATGTTTATTCTGGCAATTGCCAATGGTAATGTTTTTCTCTTTTATTGGGTCATAACTCATTAAAGTGGCAATATGTTAGTCCTTGTTGAGAGTACATTGCATATCCTAGGGCTTTAGAAATAGTAAATAATCATGAACACTTGAGTCAAATGAAATGTTAACCCACAACTAAAATAATTAGGTAAAAATTTCCAACAATGGAAATTTTTAAGTGTATAAATTATATCATACACTCAAAAACATTTAAAGGCTTTTTTTATAAAAAGTCTCACAATCAGAAATGTTCTTATCAAGAAAAAACACTCTTAAAATGTATAAGATCAAATATGTCATTGTTCATAGGTGCTGTTGAGTTGGCTCAAGATCAAGTATGAGCCAACTAAATATGTATAATATGAGTTTATACTTCAAATAGGGTCAGAGTTTACCTCAGTTGGTAGAGTGCTGCTCTGTGCTCTCTGAGGCCCTGGGTTTGATCCCCAGCACCGCAAAAATGGGAGAATGACCTAGCAGCCTGCTCCTGAAATAGTCCTGAAACAATCAGCCATTGAAAACCCTATGAATAGAAGGGAAGCACTGACATTGTGCCGGGCATGACACAGTGTTGGGGATGTTTCATTCTGTTGTACATAAGGTCGCTATGAGTGGGACCTGACTCACTGACACCTAACAGCAACAACAACAACAACAACAGCAGCAGCAGCAGCAGCAGCAACAACAACAACAACATATTTAAAATATGTATAAAATCAAACATAAGCTGAATTCCTGAGTGAGGGAAATAGTTATAGGTTTTTGATAAATTAATATTTTCTTCAAAGTTGTATGACTTCAGAATTACAATAGTAGCACCCATTCTGCATTAAAAAACAAAATGCACTATTGCCCGGCCATATAAAGTTTCAGGAATGGCCATACTTCCCACTTTTCTGCAATTAAATGAATTTAGTTTTTATATTTTCTTCAATAACCAAAAATTTTTATATGCCATATATTCTTGATTCTAATCTTCACTCTTTCAACAGTTTTAGAGGATTACAAAATTAGATGTGGATTAGAATCACATGTGGATTGGATTTGCAGTCTAGAGAGCACCTGATTTTGTAGCCTACTAAAACTGTTGAAGGGCTGATGATTTTCTCAGTTGGTAGAGTGCTGCTCTGCATGCTCTGAGGGCTTGGGTTTGATCCCCAGCAGTGCAAAAATGGGAGAAGGACATGACAATCCACTCCCAAGGCAATCCTGAAACAGTCATTGAAAACTCTATGAATAGCAGAGAAGCATTGACTTAGTGCTAGGCATGGCATGGTGTTGGGGAATGTTTTGTCCTGTTGTACATAGAGTCATTATGAGTCAGACCTGACTGGATAGCACCTAACAACAACAACACAAAACTGTTGAAAGGATGCAGATTAGATTTGAAAATATGCAGAATTTAAAGTATGTTGTTGCTGTTTGATGCTGTTGAGTTGGGTCCAACTCATAGAGACCCTCATAGAGTTTTCAGTGGCTTATTGTTTGGGGGTTGATTCATGAGTGAATTGCCACATCCTTTTTCTGATTTAATGTATACAACATATAAATGTGTATGTGTGCATATACTATATATATGATTACTGTAGTTAAGCAAATTAACATATTTGTCATCTTACATATTTACCTTTCCTGTAGCAAAAGTCCCTAAAACCTACTCTGTTGGCAAATTCTAGTATACACTAGAGTATTATTAACTATAGTCCTCATGCTGTACATTAGGCTTGTCATATATAACTGTAACTTTTTACTTTCCATTCTTCTATAATTACATTTTTATTCTCTTTCTGTATATTCAAGGTGGTTTTTTTGTTTCTTGATTCCACATGTGAGATCGTGCAATATTTTTTCTTTCTGTGTCTGGATTATTTCACCTTAAACCATAGAACTCCCAGAAAAAACAAACACAGAGGAAGGGGTCCTTGATTTGGCCTTGTAAACATTTTTTAAAATATTGAAAGCACAGGCAATGATAGCGAAAAAAAAATTATACTACATCAAACTATAAAGTGTCTGCACAGCAAAATAAAGGATCAACAAGATGACAAACCTGCCAATGCATTGGGAGAAAAAATGAGGGAACCAAATAACAGACAAGGATTAATACCCAACACATATAAAGAAATTATGTAGGAAACAATCCCCAAAAAAATCCAATTAAAAAAATGGGCAAGGGGACCTGAACAGACCTTTCTCCAAAGAAGAATGAAAATGGTCAGCAGCTATATAAAAAGTTGCTGAGCATCATTAATCATCAGGAGTATGTGAATAAAAAAACTGAAATATCATTTCATTCCTGTTAGAATGCCTAATATAAAAAAGAATCAGATATCAAGGGTTGGCAAGGGTGCAAATGATAGGGAACCTGAGGAGGATTCTGTTGTTGGATATGCAGATTGTTACAACCATTGGGGAAAACAATTTGGAGGATCTTCTAAAAATTAGAAATAGAACTATAATATGCTTCAGTAATCTCCCCCAATTTTTCATTCCCCTCTTTGCCATTTCAAAAAGGGTTTATAGTGTGTCTATTGGATGAAAGAATATAGAATTTATGGAAAACCTAGATCCATTTTTGCTGCTAAGAGTTGAGAAGAGGCCGGGTGTGATGGCGCACACCTATAATCCCAGCTGCTCGGGAGGCGGAGGCAGGAAGATTGCAAGTTCAAGACCAGAGGCAATCTGCATAACTTAGCGAGACCCTGTCTCAAAAAATAAAAAATGGGCTGGGACTGCAGCTCAGTGGTCCAACACTTGCAGAGCATGCAAGCATGAGGCCCTGGGTTCAACCCCTAGTACCACAAAAAACAACAACAACAAAAAACAAACAAACAAACAAACAAAAAACACCACAGAGCTGAGAGGAGGTCATTGTGGGAACAGAGTTGAAGCAATAAAGATGGAGTCCAATATGACATAAGGTTAAGAATCAGAATCACTATTGAGAGGACACAAATGTACACTGCATACTAGATTTCAGAGAATAAAGTAGAAATAGGAAAAGAAAACCCAAGGCCAATACCTAAGAGAAGGACAGGACTAAGGCTGTGAATGGAAAATGGGTGGTTGTTATGTGTTATAGCGGGGAAGTGCTCACTTTAGACATTGAACACACTAGTCCTATAGTCCTAAACCTATATCTACAGTTAACAAAGCAGTATGTGTGTGTTGGGTTGTAGATGTAGGGAGAGTGAAAGATGAGCAATTCATGGAAAGATGTCCACACAAGATGGGACAGACTGGGAAATGGTTTTTGTACATGAATACATATTATACTTAGAAACATGTTGATTTCCTCTTCTTTTAGTCAGTTTTATTGCTTTTATCTAAACAATTTGCTCTTTACAAACTCGTGGGCTAGGAGAAGAAATCCTTTTAAGTATGAAAAGCTATTTTAGCTATGCAAAGGATGGAACATCTTTGGTGAAACCAGCATTGTAACCCTTGGGCCCATTTCATGAATATGTGTGCACTAGCAACATAAGTCCCTCTTGCTGTTAAGCCACCTCCATTGCCTGCTCAGTCATTTTTTCAGAGGTTTCTGTTGCCCCAGTAGTGCTCAACCTAATGTTGGAAGAGTTTTGAGGTCAGCTCTGTAAATAAAATCTCCATCCAATAAATTTTACTTCAAAGTATGAGTTGGACCCGACTCAATGGCACCTAACAACAACAAAAGTTATTTCTAACTAGAAAGTTTAGTGACCTTACCCAATTTCCTTTTCTGTTTTAAGGTTTCTTCTAACACAACTCTTGCTTTTCTGTCTCTTTAAAAAAATTGGGGATGAAACTGAATTTAGCTTCCACCACCAAAAGCAGTCTATGTGGTAACCTTCACCAGTATTAACAACAACAATTATTGACAAGATTGAATTGTCTTGGAAGAATTATAATTGTGTGAGGAGCCTGTACCCTGAGAGTTTTAGGGGGAACTTTGAAATCTCTCAGGCCCTAAAAATAGGGTTACATGGGAGAATACTGTGTTTTTGCCCTGTGGGTATAGGACTCTTCTCAGGGGGTGAGAGCTAAAAGGTGTTCTTTGGTCTTTTGTATTTATTTTATTCTTTTTTGATTACAGTAAAATCTTCATTGTGACTAGTTATTGATAGGAATGATGATAGTAATGGAATCTTATGAGACCATGTGTCCTTAACAGGTTTTAACTTTGATTCCTCATTCCTACTCACCCTGGTATGACTTTCTTCTGGTATTTTCTATGTTACCAAGGTCTTAGATTATTAGAAGTGAAACAAAAATGAGAAAACACAAACTTTCACCAGAAATTGTAAAGTATGTTAATTCATAGACTATTTTTTTTGTGGTGGTGGAGCACTGTACTTCATCTGAGCAGACATTTCAGCTGGAAGCAAATGTGTTGGATATAATTAGTATTTACATGATTGGAACTTAAAAAATCGATGGGTAATCTTAGCACCTTGCTTTTGGATTATTGCACATATATGTTTAGCATATAAAATTTTGCCACTTCAGTGTCTGCTCTTCTAAAAAGGTGAGGATACTGGGAATGCTATTCATTTACTCTTTCACTTATTTGATCACTTATTTCACTTATTTAGTATTTATTGAGTATCCACTTTGTACCGGATACTGTATTAGACCAGTAATGAAAATAGACAAACCCTCTTGACACATTTTATTTGAGAAGACAGGTAATAATTACATAAATTAAATTAAGGAATACATACTATCAATATAAAAAGAGAATAGTGTGGGTGAATGTGATTAGTCACTAAAAAATAATTTCTAAAAAGATAGGTACAAAATATATCTATATTAACCATAGTAAGATAGGTATAGTCACAGTAGTAGATCATATAGGTATTGACCACCTGGATATTTGATATTTACTACAATTGCTCTTTTTCCTTTAGATTTTGATATTCATTTTTCAAATTTCCTATTATATAGGGCATCAAGGGAAGGATAGGCAAAATTTCATAATGTTTGGCCTAATCATTATGATTTAATCTCCTTTACTTTGTAAGTGATGAAATCAAGGCCCACCTCAAGGGAAGTTACCTGACCTGCTCAGGGTTTCACAGCTAGGTACAGTTACATACAAGTAGCTAGTGCTCATCCCTTGCATTTCCAGTGATGGTGCAACTCTAAGTTTTTATTTTATAAAGCCCCAAATCTGGACTTTGATGATCTCATATGTGATCAATACTGAGATAACCCAAATTCTCCTAGCTCTAGAAGTTGCCTCCTAACAGTTCACCAACTCCCTTCCCATCCCCTAATCAGCCTTTCACGGGCTTTACTTGCCTTCTCTCTGGCTTAATTCTTTAGGTTTCTCTACAGGTGGGTTCTTGCAGATTCAAACTACTAGATCTGCACCCAACAACAACAACAACAACAACAACAACAACAACAAAACAAGATCTTACATTGTTTTAAGTCTCACTGTTGACACAGTTATGAGAATTTTCTAATCCCTTCTGAATGACTATGTAGTTAACATGATACATACAGACTATGTAGTTAACAAAGTGTTATCAAAAGTTTGGGGGTAACAGAACAGAGTTACTCTGCAGAAAGGGAAAATGATCTCAATATAAACTCTCACTAGAGTTCACTAGTGAAGCCTTCAATGGAGGTTCCTGATTGTCATCTCTTTGAATCTTCTGCTAAACCCTTTCCTACCACCATTTTGCAGGGACCAGTTTAACACATGGTGGGCCTTTCATTGTGTCCATCCTATGTGCAGTTCTGACTGTTAAGCCCTAAAGTGTCAAGAAAATCCTTTCTTCTCCCAAACAGACATCTTAGTCCACATGGATGATAAGCATGGGCTAAGTCATTCAATGTAGTTTATTCTTCACAGTCTCATGTTTTCCATCCAAACTTGAATCTGGGCTTTGTTTTTAAATAATCAAAATGTTCCAAGGAAGAATTTTTGGCCCACCATGAATAATGTCTCCACTTCCTGCCAAGTTAAAAACATATTAAAATAAACTATTGGCTTATTTGAAATAACCTGTTTCTAACACTGGGGCGTCCAGTCCCGTCAGATCTCAGAAGTTAAGCAGGGTCGGATCTGGTTAGTACTTGGATGGGAGACCGCTTGGAAAGACCAGGTGCTGTAGGCTTGGGAGAAGGACCCAGCAACCCACTCCCAAAAATCAATCAGCCATTGAAAACCACATGAATAGCAGAGAAGCAGTAACAATACTGTTTCGCCTGTTGTACGTAGAGTCACTATGAGTTGGACAGCAACTTGATGGCATCTAACAACAACAACAACACCTAAGAGCCAACCATCAAAATATCAATTCCTACTGGGTCATTTTCTGAACATTTCCTTGCATGGTAATCTGTAAATGTTCCACCACTTCTTCGTTCCTAGTTACATTCCATTACCATCTTCCAAACTTGTTTCAAGACCCAGTCTTTCCCAGAAGCCTGGTTAGCTTCATATCCTAACACTTTATTCTTAGCACTTAGATATTTAGTTTGAATGCTATTTTGCCATATTCCATCATTTACAAACCTTTAAAGAAATTTTGTTTCACAATTCTCTCACTACCTATTGTCTATCTTCAACAAAAGTGCTTCTTTAGTTTTCAAGAAATGTAATATTTCTTGGCAGGCTAAAGTCATTCTTTATCACCCAAACATTTTCCAAAGCCTTTCACTTACGGCTTTGTCATTTCTGTTTTGATAATATCTTTCATTTGCCTTCTCACTGAATTTGTCAATTTATTACCTACTAATTTTCATATGGATTGGAGCATGATGACTTCAGATGAAATTCCCATTTAAGAACATCATTTAGATTTTGACTACAGATAAAATAAATCTTCACTAAAATGACATTTGTGATTGTTGTTGGTAGAGGCTTTTGAGTTGGGTCCAGCTCATAATGATCCTATGTACAATAGAATGAAATATTCCCTAACACTGTGCAAACATACAATCATTTTTATATTTAATCCCATTGTTGCAGACATTGTGTCAATTCACTGAGTTGAGGGTCTTCCTGTTTTCCATGGACTTGCCACTCTCCCAAACATGATGTCCTTCTCCACAGATTGGTCCCTCCAGACAACATGTACAAAATATATCAGACACAGTCTAGCCATCCTTGTTTCCAAGGAGAACTCTGGTTGTACTTCTTCTAGGACTGATCTGTTCTTTTGACAGTCCATGATATATTCAATATTTGTCTCCAGCATGATAATTCAAAAGCACCAATTCTTCCTCTATCTCACTTATTCAATGTCCAGCTTTCACAAGTTTATGATGCAACTGAAAATAACATGGCATCATTCAGGTACACCTGCATCTTTACTTTTCAATAGCTCTCCCAATGTGATACATCTTTTGATTTCTTGCCTGATGTTTCCATGGGTATTGATTGTAGAATTAAGTAAAGCAAAATATTGGACAACCTCAATCTTTTCACCTTTTATCATGAAGTTGCACAATGACCCAGTGGTAAGGATTTTTGTTGTGTTGGTGTTGAGGCACAATCTGTACAGAAGACTCTGCTCTTTTATCCTTATCAAAAAATGCTTCAAATCTTCTTCAATTTCAGGAAACAAAGTTATGTCTGCATAACACAAGTTGTTAATGAGTCTTCCTTCAATAGTGATGCGACATTCTTCTTCATAAAGTCCAGCTTCTTGGACTATTTGCTCAGCATAGAGATTGAAGAGGTGTGGTGAAATGAAAAAGCCTTGATGCTCACATTTCCTCACTATTAACCAGGCAATGTTTCCTTGTTTTTTTTGAAAGACTGCCTGCTGGTCCATGTAGATTCCTCATGAGTACAATTAAGTGTTCTGGTATTCCAATTCTTTGAAATGTTAAACATAATTTGTTATTATTCACACAGTTTTTGCATAGTCAATAGAACATAGATGTTTTTCTGATATTCTCTGTTTTGGGCCAATATCTGTCTGACATCAGCAGTGAGGTCCCTGGTTCCACACCTTCTTCTGAATCTGACTTCATTTTCTGCCATCCCTGATAACATATTGGGGCAGTCACTTTTGAGTGATCTTTAGCAAAATTTTGCTTGTGTGAGACATTAATGATACTGTTTGATAATTTCTACATTCAATTGGTCCCCTTTCTTTGGAATAGGCACAAATATGGGTCTCTTCCAGTCAGTTGGCCAGATAGCTATTTTTCTCATCTCTTGGCATAAGCAAGTTAGTACTTCCAATGCTGCATCTGTTTGTTGAAACATCTCTACTGGTATTCTGACAGTTCCTGGAGTTGTGTGTTTCAGCAATTCCTTGAAGGCAGTCTTACATTTCTTCTTCTGAGACCATTCCCGATCATATGCAACCTCTTGAAATGGTTAGTCATCCACCAATTCTTTTTGGTATAATCACTTTGTGTATTCCTTCTATCTTTTTCTTTAGCATTTCCTATGTCTTTTTATATGGGAGAAGGGCCTAGCAATCCACTCCCAAGGCAATCCTGAAACAGTCAGCCATTGAAAACCCTATGAGGGTCACTATGAGTTGGATACAGACTCGATGGCACCTAACAACAACAACATGTCTTTTTATATTTCCCCGGTAGAATCCTTCACTCCTGCCAGTCAAGGCTTGAATTTTTTTCATCAATTCTTTAAGCTTGAGAAAAACAGATCATGTTCTTCCCTTTTGGTTTTCTATCTCCAGCTCTTTGCATATGTCATTATAATATTTGATTTTGTCTTCTCAAGCTGTCCTTTGAAATCTTCTGTTTAGTTTTTTAACTTCATCATGTCTTCCTTTTACTGTAGCTGCTCAACATTCAAGGGAAAGTTTCAGAGTCTCTTTTGATATGTAATTTTGTGTTTTCTTTTTTTCTTGTCTTTTTAATAAACTTTTGTTTTCCTCATGAATGTTGTCTTTGATATCATGCTACACTCATCTGATCTGCAATCATTAGTGTCTAATACTTCAAACCTGTACTTGAGGTAGTCTCTGAACTCAGGTGAGATATACTCAAGGTCATACATTGGCTCTAGTACACTTGTTCTAATTTTCTTCAGTTTCAGTGTGAACTTACAGATGAGTAGTTGATTGTGTGATCCAGAGTCAGCACCTGCACCTCTTCTGACTTTGGATATTGAGGTTTTCCGTCATCTGTTTCCACAAATGTAGTCAGTTTGGTTCCTGTATGTTCCATATGGTGAATTCCATGTGTATAGTCACTGTTTATATTGGTGAAAAAATGTGTTTGCTATGAAAAGATGATTGGTCTGATAAAATTCTATCATATGATCTACAGCATTGTTTCTGTCACCAAGGCCATATTTTCCAACTACTCAGCCTTCTTTGTTTACAACTTTTACATTCCAGTCATCAGTAATTATCAGTGTAGCCTGATTGCATGTTTGATTAGTTTCCAATTATAGAAGCTGTTAAAAATCTTATCTTCTTCATTTGTGGCCTTAGTGGTGGGTGTATAAATCTGAATATTAACTGGCCTTCCTTGTAGATATATGAATATTATTGTACTTCAGGACATATCTATTTTTTTTTTTTTTGCAGTACTGGGGTTGAACCCAGGGCCTCGTGCCTGCATCCTCTGCAAGTGCTGGACCACTGAGCTGCACCTCCAGCCCAATTTTTACTTTTAGAGACAGGGTCTCGCTAAGTTACAAAGACTACCTCTGGTCTCGAACTTGCAATCCTCCTGCCTCTGCCTCCTGAGCCGCTGTGATTACAGGCGTGTGCCACCACACCCGGCTTCAGGACATATCTTGAAATGTCTTTTTTGATGATGAATGGAACCCCATTTCTCTTTAAGTTTTATTCCTAGCATAGTAGACCATATGGTTATCTGATTCAGAATGGCCCATATCAGTCCATTTTAGCTCACTAATGCCTAAAATATCAATGTTTATGCGCTCCATTTCCCTTTTGGTGACTTTTTGTTTTCCTAGATTTATACTATGTACATTCCACATTCCAATTATTGATGGATATTTACAGTTGTTCCTTCTCATTTTGAGTTATGCCACATCAGTAAATGAACTGGCTTTTATTATAACCACTCATCAGGTCAGTTTGTTAATACATGTAACTAGGAATCCCCTCCCTCCAAAAAATTACACATTATAATTTCTATTATATAACTTAGTGGGAAGATGGTACATTGAGACTGAACTGATGGAAGGCAGTCATAGTGGAATTGCTTTATCCATGAAGACTATATGGCCCGTGGAATGGTGCAGGATACTAATGATCTGAAGAGGGTGGTGGGAACTATAATCAGAACCTAAAAGCCAGTGGAGGGGAGTATATAGACAAAGGGGTCTCCCTATGGAGGTAAGTTTTACTGAAAGTAGGCAAATGAGTTAAGGCCTGAAAATACACAACATACGAGCAGGATGAGAGAAGGGATCAAGTAGAGAGGACTATATTTTTCAGATGTTAGCTAATGTCAACTTTTGTGTTATTTAAGTTTTTGTTAGATCAGTAAAATAAATTAGCCTATCAAATATAAACCATAATTACCAATATGCCCAGCCTCACTCTACCTTCTTTTAATGTTTGTTGTTGTTGTTAGGTGCCATAGAGTCGGTGTCTGACTCATAGCGACCCTACATACAACAGATGAAACACTATTGTCATACTTCTCTGCTATTCATAGGGTTTTCAATGGCTAACTCTTTTTTGGGAGTGATTTGCTAGGTCTGTTTCTCAAGCTTACAGCACCTGGTGTTCCCAGGCAGTCTCCCATCCAAGTACTAACCAAGTCTGACCCTGCTTAGCTTCTGAGATCTGATGGGATCTGATGCCACAGTGGTATGGCTACAGGCCTTTTAATATTTAGTAACAGGAAAATTCACAGAACTTTGATTTTTCCAGAGTTTGAATTCATGAATATGCTCAAAAAATTACTTGACGTCTTTGAACTTTTTGGGTATTTACATAACCTAATTGTATTTTTCTTGGTAAAAGGAAAGTTATCTCTGATTAGAGGGTAATAAAATTAATCTATTGTAGAAATCTAGAACCTATACATATACAATGGTCTGAATATTAAATTATGCTCCTGTGTATCAAAACATGTGCATATCTATACATAGTTGATGAAATTGACATGTAGCTAACAATGCAAGTGATTTTATTTGAAGTCAAACAGCTTGGGTTATGACCTAACCTATACTGTTTTATTTTTTTTCCTCCAGTGCTGGGGATCAAACCTAGGGTCCTGTGAAGGCTAGGCAAGTGCTCTACAACTGAGCTACATCCCCTACCCTATTTACTCTTAATTAACTTGCAATCTGACCAAGTTATTTAGCTTTTTTGAGTTTCAGTTTCCCCAATGTTAAGTGAGGCTGGTGATAACAGTATTTACCTTATGGGGTATTGAGAGTTTAAAATAGGTTAGTATATATAAAGTTTATAGAAAAATGCCTGATGTACAGTGCCAAGTAAGTGTTAGCTACTGCTATGATCATATTCCTGTGGTCTCCTTTTGTAGTAAGTTCATGTTTAGGGTGCTTTGCGTAGGGGTGGGAGTTGAAGAATTTATTGTTAATCACTTTTACAAATATTGAAAGTTGGATTTTCTTCTTTTCTTCTCTTGAAGAATATGTGTATTCATACATATGTATATGTGTATGCATATGCATATGCACATGTGTAAATGGTGATTTTTATAAAGTATGGGCTTGTTAATTTCTGTATTGCTCAATAACAAATTGAATTTTATTTACCAGTAATGCTGAAAATATTCTACTCATGGGGCAGGTTCTTTCTCATCTTAATCAACAGGGTAGAACATAATCCAAATGTGGGAGCAATTTCAGTGAAGGTGTGAGTCCAGAG
The DNA here is from genome assembly GCA_007922755.1 of Pedetes capensis. Classification (NCBI taxonomy): domain Eukaryota; kingdom Metazoa; phylum Chordata; class Mammalia; order Rodentia; family Pedetidae; genus Pedetes; species Pedetes capensis. The sequence goes on along the minus strand of VMDO01006922.1, from coordinate 17,830 downwards.
TTCCCTTTATATTAGAGCCAAAGGAACAGTTTAATTTTCTCTTCATTATGTTCCATATGCATGCCAAACTGTACTGGGAATATCACTGTAAAATAAAGGGGCTCTTGCTATTCGCACCTCCTACACACAGATAATTAAATAGAGTGAGAGGCAAGGAGCAGACAAGAGCCAAGTTCATAAATATTATACATTTTTATTAATAACATACAAATGAAGTTAATTAAAACTGTATTTTCCATGAGTAACAATCTTACATAAAGATTTGTTCCCTTGTTTAGGGGCTCCAGACAAGATGGAAATGTCATGGAATTTTAATGCAATGAGACTGCCTGTTGGCTGAACATACTCTTCTCTTACTCTGCCATTATTTTGCACCCTCTGACTGTAGCTTCTCACAGTTTCATTGACCCAGGTGTCTAAAGGAAAGATCTGTGATCCTCTGAGTGCTAGATGAGCCTGTGATCCTAGGGACAAGTCTTGCCATTTAGAAAACATTCACATCAAAGCTTATGTGGTATGGTTTAAATGTGGTTTGTATTCCAAGGATTCTCATATGTTAGAGGCTTCTCAGTGTAGTGGTAGTGAGGTGGTAGGATTTTTAGCCAGCAGGTCCTATGGGGAGATCTTTAGGTCACTGGGGGCAATACCTTTGGAAGTGATTAGAGTAGTTCTCACAGGTTCCTGATTTCTTGGAAGAGTAAGTTGTTACATAAGCCTAAGCTTGACCCCCAAACCATTTTGGCTCCCTTCTGGCAATGTGATTTCTCCTGCCTGCTTGTATTCTCATATTGTGGTGCCACCCACAAAGAGGTCCTCACCAGAGCTGAGCCAGTCCTAGCAGCATGTCCTTGAGCCTTCAGCGCTGTGAGCTAAATAAATTTCTTTTCTTTATAAAGTTACTCAGCCTCATGTGTTTCATTATGTTGTTGTTCTTAGGTGCTGTGGAGTTGTGTCCAACTTATAGTGACCCTTATAGAGTTTTCAATGGCTGATTGTTTTTGGATTGCCCTGGGAGTGGATTGTCATATCCTTTTCCTGTTCTTGCAGTGCTGGGAATCAAACTCGGGACTTCAGAGACTGCAGAGCATCAATCTACTAATTGAGCTAAATCCCAGCCCATGTTTCATTATAGCAATGAAAAATGGATTATATGCCATATAATCTACAAAAGTCTAAATTAAGTCTCTATCACCATCATCATTACTCCCTTCATTGTGCTTACTCAAATTTGTGAGTGTATATTTTTCCTGTGATTATTTTTTTAAAGTGTCTCCCACTACAGATACAAGCTCTTGAGATCAAGGACCATGACTATCTCTTTCATGTTCCACTGCCAGAGCTAAGCATGCCTCTGACATATAGTAGGTTTTTTATGACTTGGTGTTTATGCTAGGGAGATGGTAATGTTAAGAGTTTTATGACTTCTTTATTAAATTGAAAAATAATTTATACACAGTACAACTTACACTTTGAAATGTATATTTACCTGTATTTGACACCTGTGTAGAGTCATGTAGTATTAACCACAGTCAAGTTACTTCACCTTCCTAAATTCTTTCATTCCCTTCTGCAATGAGCCCTCTATTTCACTTTCACTTATATCCCCTGGAAACCACATGTCTGTATTTTTTGCTTAGAGTATTGCCTTTTCTAGGATATCATATAAATGACAACATATAGTGGGTAGTCATTTATTTAGCATAATACTTCTGAAATTCATCCATGTTAATAGTTTATTCCTGTTTATTACTAAGTAGTAGTATAGTAGAATTTAAATAATTATTTATTGAAAATATAAAAAGGAATATATACCTGGAAGCACATCTAGAAATGAATTCATCAAGAAACTCTAAATATGTGTATCTTCAAATAATTGCTAAGTATCTGAATAATATGTTAATAACTCTTTAATGGTAAGTGAAGACTTTTAATACCACCTCTTATTTTATCTTTAGATTTTTTAATGGAGTAGTTGTTTAAGATGGTTGGAACACTTAAACACTATTTTTAGTGGAAATTAAATTATTTTTTGTGTCTCTGATGCTAAACTTAACATCTGTATACTGTCCCATAAAATCTTCAGAGGAGACCTTGACTCATGAAGGAGCCTGGTATTTTCAGCATTGTTGTTGTTGTTAGGTGCTGTGAAGTTGGGATGGACTCGTAAGCACCCTTCAGGATTGCTTCAGGAGTCAAGTGCATGTCTTTCTTCTGTTTTTGTAGTCCTGGGAAGGAAACCTAGGTCCTCAGACAGTGCAGAGCACAGTGCTATCAAGTGAGCTCAATCTTAACTCTGAGAGATAGGGAGGACTTAATTATTTGTCTCAATTTTAGTAGAGAACATCATTGTCACAAGAGGTTAAACCATATGGCTAATAGAATCCACATCTCTCTTTTCTTTCTTTCCTTTTTATTATTATTATTATTATTTTGCAGTACTAGCGTTGAACCCACAGCCTCATGCTTGCATGCTTTGCAAGTGCTGTAACACTGAGCTGCACCCTCAGCCCGTTTTTTTACTCTTTTTACTCTTTGAGACAGGGTTTCACTAAATTACGTAGACTGCCTTTTGCCTCTGGTCTTGAACTTGTGATCCTTCTGCTTCCACCTCCTGATTCACTGGGATTACAGGCATGTGCCACTGTGCCTGCCTCCGCATCTCATTCTTAATCTCTGTTCTCACTATGCATTTTTTCTCTCCTTGATCTTTCATGTCATAACAGAAAGGACATACCTCATTACCCTTTCATGATAATGACTTAACATTAGCACTCTTTGAAATATGAAAGTTCTGTTTGTTGTAAACCTAGGAAACACCATGAAAGTACTCTTCAATATTTGTTTTCATTTCTCTTAGCCTATAGTTGGGTGAACAATATATTTTAAGTTATCTTTTTATCCCCCAAGATTATTCTTATATCATTTTAACTGAAATATTAATTTTTTACTTGAAACATGCAGGGATATCTATTTTATAGAGTATCTATTTTGTAGATTATCCAAATTTGGGGCAGTAGGCATGAGTCAGGTGCACCTTTGTCTTCAATGTGACATCTTTACTTTCAAAACTTTAAAGATGCCTTTTGCAATAGCTTTTCCCAATGCAATGCCTCTTTTGATTTCTTGCCTGCTGCTTTTGTGGGTGTCGATTGTGGGACCAAGTAAAGCAAAATGGTGGACAATCTCAGTCTTTTCTTCATTTATCATGAAGTTGCATACTGACCCAGTTGTAAGGATTTTTCTTGTCTTGATGTTGAGGTGCAATCTGTACTAAAGGCTGTGTTCCTTGATTTTCATCAGTAAATGTTTCATAAGCTCTTCATTTTCAGCAAGCAGAGTTGTGTCATCTGTATAATACAGATTGTTAATGAGTCATCCTCCAATCACGATGCCATATTCTTCTATCAATTGAGCTAAACCCCAGCCTCGTAACATTATTAGTCATATTTTATGGATGATGGAACTGGGGCCTAACGGGGTTAAAAAGACTTGCTCAGGGTCTCACGTTCATTCTTTTGTGTATTTACCAAGGTATGGAATTGCTGTAGACATGGTAATTCTATGTTCAACTTTTTGAGGAACTACCAAACTGTCTTCTAAAAGAAGCTTCAATATTTCATATTCCCTCTAGCCACATATGGATAGTTCAAATTTCTAAATAGCCTGGAAAATAATTTTTTATTGTGTTACTTTTTGATTATAGTCATTCTAGTGGATGTGAAGCTCATATTATGGTTTTGATTTGCATTTCCTTGATTATTGTTGAGCATAATTTCATGTCATATTGGGCACTGTGCATTTTTTTTAGAGAAATGTCTTTTATTTCTTTTGCCCATTAAAAAAATTGGATTGTCTTCGTATGGTTGAGTTGTAAGAATTCTTTTTATATTCTAGATAAAGGTACTTATCAGATATAGGATTTGTAAATATTTTCTCTCATTCTGAGGATTTTCTTTTTTTCTTGATGGTTTCCTTTGAAGCACAAAAATTTTAAACTTTAATGTAGTCTCATTTATCTAATTTTTTCATTTATTGCTTAGGCTTTTGTTTTCAAATCTAAGATATAGTTGCTGAACTCAATGTCTTAAAGATTTTTACTTATATTTTCTTCTAAGATTTTTATAGTTTTAACTTTTACATTTAGGCCTTTGACCCATTTTGAGTTAATTTTTATATGGCTTGAAGTAGGCTGTTCAAATTAATTATTTTGCATCTGCATTTTCCAGTTGTTCTAGTGCCATTTGATGAAAAGACTATTATTTCCTCCACTGTGTGAACTTGATACTCTTGTAGAAAATCAGTTGACTAAGAATATGCTGTTTTACCTATTGGTAGCTGCCGTCGAGTCGGTATCCGACTCATAGCGACCCTCATAGGGTTTTCAATGGCTGACTGTTTCGGGATTGCCTTGGGAGTGTATTGCCAGGTCCTTCTCCCAGTTTTACCTATAGATGTTCAATTCTGTTGATCTATATATCTATTCTATGACCAAACCACAAGGTTGATTATTATAATCATGAAGTAAGCTTTGAAATCTGGAAGTGTGACTTCTCCAAAGTTACTCTTCTTTTCCAAGATTTCTTTTGGCAATTTTGGGTCTGTGTGTTTCCATATGAATTTTAGAGTTAGTATGTCAATGTTTCTAAAAATGGAAGCTGAGATTTTGATAGGGTTTATGTTGAATCTATGGATAAATTTGGGGAATATTACCATTTTAACAGTAGTAAGTCTTCTAATCCATGAACATGGATGTCTTTCCATTTCTTTAGTGTGGGAAATAATAGCTGATCTCATTCTCGTAAATACATAAATATATTTCACATGAGGTTGAATTAATGGAAATATGTTGTGAACCATCTTCATCAGAATTATTTTGGAGGTTCATTAAAGCTATGGATTATTGACCCATATCAGCTCAGTAAGCCAGCTTCTCAATAGGGAGAGCCTGGTACCTTATATATTTCACAGACTCCCAGGCTATTTATGTATATGTGGAAACTAAAATAGAAAATCATTGCTAGGGGGCATTGCCCTGCCGCTGGACTCCCGCTGGAACTAGCCGCTGAAGACCCGGCCTCTGGTGAGGGGGAGCCAAGTGCTAGTGAACTGCATTGCCTGGAAAGGAGGCTTATGCCCACGGCTACTCTGCTGGTCCCTGGGGGCAGCTTGGAAGTTTATGCCAACAGCAGCTCCTTGCTTCTTTCTTCCAGTGAAGATGCCGACTCCAAGTGCTCAGCTCAGCACAGCTCTTTATTGCTTTGTCTGTCCTGGTAGTTGGAATGGACCCTGACTGCCCCGAGGACCACCCTTATATCCCCTTCAGGGGCTAGCCAAGGACCAACTAGACATTGCCACTCCATACATGCCTTGGCCAATCAGGGGAGACGTGCAAATTTTGGTTTGTGAAAAGGACCAATTGGGGGTGGTTCCTAAGCAGTCCAATCAGGAGCTCTTTGGTGGTTTGGAAATAGCCAATCAGGTATTGAGGGGTCTGAGGAGAGGAGTTGGACGCCAACGCCATCTTTGGAAGCTTGATGCCCAGGAGTTCCCGGATATAGGCAAAGGTTACTGCCTGGAGAATGAGCCTCAGACCTCCAAGTGGGCCTAGATAGGCCCTGGGGTGAACTGCCTCTCTAGGCACTGCCCTACACATTGCCATATGGTATTCTACAATTGAAGTAATTCATTGCTTACATACTGCATATTGAGGTATAAAATTGATTTTGAGCATCTTAAAATTCAGCAACAGTAATTATAGCAGGTAATGACCACTTTTCCTTCAGGTTTAAATTTATCAGTGATACTTCAACATTGCTTCTACATAAGAGTTGTATCATGAAATATCTAAACTTTGTGTTATTAAGCACCTACCATCTGCTAGTGGCTCAGGGGTTTTCATTACATCACTTAATTCTCAGGAGTATGATATTTTGTCCCCTTATTTTAAAGGTGAAAACTGCCCAGAGTCATGTGATTAACAGATGGTTGAAGTAGAGTTTAAAATAAACCTTGATACAAAAATCTCATGTTTTTTTTTTTTTTCTGCTTTACACTCTTGGTTCTCTTAGGCTACATCTTTATTAGACATTTCTTAGTTAAACATAATGATCATTTTGCTCATAGACTCACAGCACTCAATCATTTCCATTTCTTTCTGAAAATATCATATTAAATGTCTTTCTTACCTCTTTATAATGCAATCTAATATCTCTTGTCCCAGAGTTACAGAATAATTGACAAATAAACATGATTTATATGGCACAGGCATGAAATGTGATATACATGGGCAAGGAGGTAAAATGATTTAGAACCTGTGTGTGGGCTGAGGGCTGAATTTCACAGCGGCTTTAAAATGAAGGTGGAAGAAAGGAATTGAAGCCCTTGAGCAAACCAAATCAAATTACTTCAAAGAAAAGGAAATGATTTTCCAAATTAATAGAAAGGAGCTGACATGCACATGCTGAACACTCTCATATGACTATGTGTCATTTTCTTGAGGCTGTGGGTCATGAGTATATATTTTAAAAGATGATTTTAAAACAGCAAGTTGTTTTCAATGAGCTGGCCAGCATTGCCTGGTGTAATTTTTAAAAGCTCTGGTGCTGTTTCTTAGAATTCTAATCTGTTTGTCACTTGTCAAAAAGAGAGAACATAGCACAGAGAGGTGCCCCACAGCCCCAGATGTACCTAGAAAACTGGATGTTCTGATTCAGAGTCTTTTAAAGTTGACAGCTTTATGATTCAGATCTCACCCTCTCTGTGCCTGTGAAAAAATTCCTTAGGTCAAATATATGGCACCGAAGGCTCAAGAGAAATCCCCCTGATTTAATTTTGTGTACTGAATTTTATTAGATTGGCTCAGGTGTATGTATATCTTCCTTAGTTGATGTCAATTTTTAGAAAATTGGACTCAGAACTCTTTGAAAAGAAGCATGTGTCTCATTTAGCCTTGTACTGTCAGAACCTATCAGTGAGTGCACAGGTGTTTGAGGTGTTTCAGGATTGAATGAACAACTAGAGTTTATTGATGAGATAGAGATTCATAGAATATGTTTGTCTTTTCTCATCTGCTCTTAACCTATTGCTTTATTTGAAAGTGGAATTAAAGAATGGAGATAATTCAGTATAACAGTAAAGAATAAAAGTAAAACAAAAACCCATGTACCCACCTAATTTAAGAAACACAGTTTTAAATCAGGCATGGTGGTACATGCTTGTAATCCTAGCATTTGGGAGGCTGTAGAGAGAGTACCATGCATTCAGGCCATCCTGGGTTACATAGTGACAAGGACAGCCTAGGTTACATAGCAAGACCCTGTCTCAAAAGCAAGATGGAGAGAGGGAGGGAGGGAAGAAGGGAGAAAGGGAGAAAGAAGGATAAGGAGAGAGGTTGGGACAGAAAGAGGGAGAGAATGAATATTACTATATTGCAATTAAGCCTGTAGCCATAGCACTGTGGCATCCAATCCCGTCAGATTGTGGAAGCTAAGCAGTGTTAGACCTGGTTAGTACTTGGATGGGAGACCATCTGGGAACATCAGGTGTTGTAGGCTTGGGAGAAGGACCTACTAACCCACTCCCAAAAAACAATCATCCATCGAAAACCCTATGAGTAATAGAGAAGCACAACAATAGTGTTTTGTCTGTTGTACATAGAGTTGCTATGAGTAGGATACCAACTCATGGCACCTAACAGCATCAACATACTGCAATTAAATTGGATGCATTTTGAGTATCTATACTTTTTTTTTTTTTGCCACTGTATGCCCTACCTTAGAGGTAACCACTGTTCACAGCATTGAGTTTATCCTTCAGTCTAGGGCTTTTAAATTAGAAATAACTGTGTATAATGTCATTATTAAAGCATTGGTTTTTTATAGAGAGAGTAAGAGTAATCTCTGTTTAAAGCAACAATGACCATTATTGACAGATTATAAATCCAAAAGGGAGGTGACATAAAGGCCAAATAGATGTGTCTTCTTGCTGGGAGCCAAGACCATAAGTAACTTTTTACGAGATACCCTGATGAAAAGGTGCAGGGTGTGGTGAAAATAGCAGATGTTGAGTCACAGGGCATTGTGACCTTTGAATTGAAATTACCATCTGAAAGCGGTTGTCAGGGTTATAGGAAGAGCTGAAGACTTCTGAAAAGCCCCTGGCCCTTGTGACATTTTTGCCCTGCCCTTCCCCCTCCATGTGTATTTAAGGGACAGCAAAAAACTAAAGACTTTGGAGCTTAATCAGACAGCCTGTCTTGCTCTCATCCTTCGTTGTCTCTTGTCTCTCTCTCATTCATTCGCCCCCTACTCTAGGTCCCTGTTGAACAGCCCCGCTGGCCAGGGCATCTTCTCAAAATATATTTAAATCTAAATAGGAGTTTTCATAGCCTTCCCTCAGGGGATTTACAACATGGGATAAGGAAAGGAACAATTTTTGAGGGGCTGCTCTTAGTGTCCGTATATACTGACTTTACATGTTGCTGTTGTTAATGAGACCCTTCTCCAGTGGATGGAGAACTGTTTGCTCCTACAAGCACGGATCTATGGCCTGGTGAAATATGGACACAATTCCTGTTATTTAAGTATTTACTCCTTGTGGATTTAGTCCCTGTAACACTTTCACCACCCTGTAACTTTGGGAGGCACACACCATGTTAAAAGGTAGGCTTGATACATCAAAGCTGTTCTCTCAATATGGAGCTAAAAGTTGTTGTTGTTAGGTGCTGTAGAGTTGGTATCTGACTCATATCTACCCTATGTACAACAGGTGAAACACTATTGTCAGTGCTTCTCTACTGTTCATAGGGTTTTCAATGGCGGATTGATTTTTGGGAGTGAGTTGCCAGATCCTTCTCCCAAGCCTACAGCACCTGGTGTTCCCAGGTGGTATCCCATCCAAATACTAGCCAGGCCCGACCCTGCTTAGCTTCCAAGATCTGATAGGATCAGATGCCACAGGGCTACGGCTACAGGCCATGGAGCTGAAAGTAGTGATTTGCAATTCACTCACAGAGACAAGTTTGTATAAGGCCAAAGGAGAGAAGGCCCTCTGCCAGGAGCCCAATTGACTTCTCTGGGGACTTTCCAGAAAAGGGAAGTTTGCTTCTGTTGTTCTTTCATATGGGGGTGGATTTCCTGTTCTTTTTTCTTGAGTGTTGATGTTGTTGTTAGGTGCTGTTGGGTCAGCCTGACTCATGGTGACCCTATGTACAGCAGAACAAAACACTCTAACACTGTGACCTGCCCAGCTCTATTGTCATTGCTTCTCTGTTGTTCATGGGGTTTTCAATGGCAGGTTGTTTCTGGAGTGGATTACCAAGTCCTTCTCCCTAGCCTGCAGCACCTGGTGTTCCCAGGCAGTCTCCCATCCAAGGACTCACAGACTGACCCTGCTTAGCTTCTGAGATAGGGTGCTAGGGTGCTGTGGCTGCAGACTTTCTTGAGTAGGTCAAGATTTTCTTTGCTTACCAAGGGTTAGCAAAGACAGTTTTCCAAATAACCTCAAGAGTGGGTCTGGTCGGTTTTCCTTGACACTGGATGAATGGGATTCAGTTCTCAAAAACCTCAATATCAGAAGTGAGTTGAAGCTGTTCTGACTATTATGTCAACAGCATTTATGTATTGACCTTATTCATGAAGTGCATATTTACTGAGCATCTCATATATGCTAGAGGCTGGCAATATAGCAGTGTATGTAGAACAGATTTTCTCCCTTCAGGAGACTCCATCATTCAGTTCAAGGGTGGTGAGTGTCATGAAGGAAACTTTACTCCATTTTGCTGAATTTTACAGAACTTTCTTCCCATCAGTGTCATGTTTCCTTGTTGAGTGACATCACTTACTGCAGCACTCCTGGCTTCTCTGGACTGAGCATGTGTCGTTGCCTCTGCTTTTGTGTTGGGCCTGTTAGCTGTAGGCCTTCCCAGTTTCCAGTGCTGCTATGACTGCATATGTTAGGTTGTTGTTAGGTGCTGTTGAGTCGTGTCCAACTCATAGTGACCCTCATAGGGTTTTCAATGGCCAATTGTTTCAGGATTGCCTAGGGAGTGGGTTGCCATGTCCTTCTCCCATTTTTGTGGTGCTGGGAATTGAACTAGGGACCTCAGAGACTGCAGAGCAGTGCTCTACAAATTGAGCTAAATCCCAGCCCTCTATGTCTTTAAGATCTTAATATTGTTTTCTGCATGCAAATATTTTGGGGTTAAACTAGTTATGAAGTTCCAGCTTCCTCTAAGGAAGTATTTCTTACATCATTGTTATTATTGCTGAGACTTTAAACAATACCAAAATAATGCATTACATTCCAAACTGGCAAACATTACTTAATATTTCCCTTGATGCCTATTTTAAACTATATTATTATTATTATTATTATTATTATTATTATTATTATTATTATTGGCCTATTTAGCTTACTGGGATAATTTCCTAGCAAATCATGGTAGTGAACAATGCTGACGTATTTCTCAAGATAATAGTAGAATTTACTCTATATTGGAGTGCTTTCACATAAGATTATTGGTAAGACTCATATTTTTGAACAAGTTATTTATGTCACCCTAATGGCCACTGCCACTTCATCTTCAGAGTATGACATCCAGAAAGTGGCAATTTTGATGAGCATGAGGAGGGTGGTATTGTTTTTGTGCTTGAGATAGTGCCTGCACAGTTCAGTTTTGTGTGAAAAGGGAGCAAGCTAGGAAGCTAGTAGTGATGTTGGGTATGAGAGGGTTGAGGTGTCCTGAAGGACACCCCTATGCAAACAAGGGAAGTAACAGAGAACCAAAGAAAAGAAGACCAACTTCCTGATGTGGCTCCTGACAGCCCTGTTCCCTAATCCCTTCCAGCCCCCACTATGCTCAGCTCACTTAAGGGAAATATGCACTAAGAAGGCAACTCATTTAGCTTTTGTCTCCAAATAGGACATTTTCTACTTAAGAGAGCTTCTGACCGGGGCAAGTGGTCTATCCCCAGATGGAGGGTGAGGAACGCGCATGCTCAGTAAAACCTGGCCTCTCCAGATGCTAAATTCAGAGTCTTCTTTCTTACCTTTCTTCAATCTCTGCTTATTCACTTTACTTGTTGTTGTTGTTGTTAGGTGCCGTTGAGTCAGTATCCGACTCATAGCGACCCTCTGTACAACAGGGGAAACACTATTATCAGTGCTTCTCTGCCGTTCATAGGGTTTTCAATGGCAGATTGATTTTTGGGAGGGGGTTGCCAGGTCCTTCTCCCAAGCCTACAGCTTCTGGTGTTCCCAGGCGGTCTCCCATCCAGGTACTAACCAGGCCTGACCCTGCTTAGC